>KZ123618.1:0-15941 GCA_002157025.1 Melampsora abietis-canadensis | reverse complement strand
GAAAAGAAATCCACAATCTGGATAAAAACAGATTGTAAGGAAATCTAATAATGAGTTCGATAGAAAAAAGAGAACAAAGAAGTGAAAACAATTGTTCTCTATATGAAAGTAAATCAAACACATTCTGATCACGTAATGATGTTAGAAAGAACCATCATCTATTATGCACACTATGCTATACGCGTCCTGCTCTTTAGCATGACGTCGCTACGCGACGTTCAATTTATATAGCATGAGTAAAAGGTATATTTGTGTGGAATCTTTGTCTACATCAAGTCAATGAGACCAAAAAAATCTTCATATCACTTTTGGCTATCTGCACTTTCCACAGAAATCGTAAAACAACTTATAACACCTTCATTATTTTTGAAATCAAAAAACTCCCGGTATCAGAAACCGATTTGGCAGCTAGACAAGGACTGGAAAAAGTATTCTAGGCATTCATATAGTTGAACTTTGTTTACCAGATGACTGGAGACTGAGAGATGCTCTCATCAGTATTTTGATTTGGGATCTAGTTTTCACATGTCATGAGTTGTGATCATCACCATATAATGATCATCTCACCTGATTAATTTCTCTGGTTGAAAAACAACTATTGAGCTCACTGTTCTGTAATGTCAGGGCTCAATTGTAAAGTACAAGATTTTGAGTCAGACTCCCTGATCACTTGTTCTTTTCACTGATCCAAACAACTGGCCAGTACAGCTCAAGCAAGTAGGACTCAGTTAAGTTTGGTTGTAACACACTATGGGCATTTTTTATCTGGGTAGCTACTATGATGATGTAGGACAATCAAAGATCAGAATATCATTAAGCTATTCATGGTTTTGTATTATATGTACATGTATAGACTATTCAGCTACAGATTTATCAACACAGGAGTCAGGAGGATCAAAGTACTGTCGATTTCAAAAAGCTTGCCGAAAATTCCGCGCCAAATTGCTGGAGTTTTGCGGGAAAAGTCGGACAAGCTTTTTGAAATTGACAGTATAACCATTAATGGATGTTCGGAAAAGTGTATCACGAGACATTTCAGTCTGCCCAAGTTGTAGTCTGACATTGCGCACAGCCTATGAAAGCCAAGGTGTTGATTAGTATGTTGATGTATCATTGTACAGTAGTTCTTTCTACTCACTTGGCATTATACTTGAACGTGTCTGACCATCAGGAATCGGACAAATGAATAAGTCATTTATAGCACCTCTCTGCCAATCACCCGGAGCCACTTTGACAAATCCTCGGACAACTGGGCACATGTTGATTTCTTTGATCAGTCTCTTGCTGTGATGGCTTTCTTTCTGAAGATACACGTGAATTAGAGGCAAGACGTACTAAGAGGTTTCAGATTGGGATCCCATTTAATGCCGATTGGAGTGATGACACCATTGACAAATTCTCTGCCATAGTAAGTGTAACATCCTTTGAGCTCAAACAAATTCCAGAAATCTTATTTGAGGCACGCCGTGGCACCAAATATAGAGACAGGAACATGGAGTCAACAAATACACTACTTGGGGATGATAGATCAAAATTTGTATTCACCGTAATTTTGGAAAGATTGGGGTGGGTTGAGTCCCAAAAAACAACTTGCCTGGCTGCAGAGATACTTCTGTTCTAGTCCATCCTTACATGCTAAGGTTTGTTCGGTTTTAGGGATTTGTAGATTAGTTTCAGAATCATCATCTATTTCATTGTCAATGAAGGAGTAAACTTAGAACAGACCAATTGTACCCTCGGGGATATCCCAGAAGCCACCAAATTGTCTCGCACAATTGACTACAGTAGCTGTGGGTTGAACCTCAACAAGAGTAAGAGGTTGAGGACTGGGTACCGCAGAAACCTTGTGATCTTGAAAGACAGTGAAGCTCAAGATCAGAGAAAACGTAAGAAAAATCCATTTATCCATTCTAACCGGAGGAAATGTAGAACAGAATCTAAGAGCAAACGGAATGTATTTTTCTGTAAGACTATGAGTAAGTTTTGCAATCACGGCTCTTGGGATCCGAAAAATTTCTAATTAAAGTCGCCTGATTCTTGGTTTTATGCGATCAAGAAAGTTGAACAAGGAAAACGACTGGAAAAATGCTTGCTAAAGCAGTTACAAGAATATGTGCGGGGATAGATGGTATGGAAACAATTGGAAGGTGTAATGGAAAGGATCGATTGAAAAAGTGGTGGCTCGTATGTCTGCTCTGACTATTTAAGCAGAAGATGAAACATATGTAGCAAAAACTCCTATGCTTGGCATGCCTATACCAACTCTCGACTTAGGACGGTGGGCAGGTTTGATCCAGGTCGGCAGTTCAAATTCTTTGCTCTAGCCTTCGGGTTCTTGGATATTTGATGACTTTTCGGATGGAAGGACAACCAAGTCTTACGATAGTCAAATTTTAGGAATGCAACATACATGGCAATGCAATTTGATTGCCAATCGATAACACACCCGTCAGGTCGAGGTTGGTTGCTTAGAGCTGGACTTGATCTATCTTTGTCACAACAGACAAGGTGGACTGTCTGTTCACGGTGCAATCATGTGGCCCGAGTCACACCGTGATGGAGAGCCGCGACTTGGCATTATTCTAAGATGATTTTTTACAGCAATCCAAGGTTCTTGACCCGCGTCTCTCTAAGCCAAGCTGAATTGTTGCTCTTTGAACGGAAAACTGGTCGCATACAAAGAAAAATAGTCAAGTTAGGAGGAAAGCGGCCTTGTTCAGCTGAGCGTCTTCATCTTTTCCTGAACAGAGATGTGCCTCGGCTTGACTCAAACACCTCACTAGGAGAGGGTAAAAGATGAGTTGATGGCGTCCTTCCAGTCCCGATCGGCACATTCACGGCGGGAATCAGCACATCTTCCGCTCCGGCCACGTATTGAAATTGTAACAGCTTAAAATGCAGTCAACCCTATTCATACTTAAGCTTAACTAAGCCCCTCACGAGTGCGTTCGCCGCGCCCGCTCGTGAGGGTTAGTTAAGCTTAGTTCATACCCTAGCACAGCCCATGGTTGACCACTTTTATATTATCCAAAAAGAATGAGAACAAAACTCACAACTCTGTCCGCACCTGTGCCCCATAGCCGATGCAAAAAAAAGAAAACTGAGGAAGACCCCATAACATTTGGAAGGAAAATTCAAAGATACAGTCAAATCAGAAAAGCTTGACCAATTTTGCCCGCAAAACTTGAGCAAATTAGCGGGGAATTTGGGACAAACTTTTCTGGTTTGAATGTAATTAATAGTTAGTTGAGCACTTAGGACACTTTAGTATACTACCTCTATCCTAGATACAGGTGCAGATCGCTTTATCTCCTCACTCCAACACATACAAGTACCTATACATACAAGGGGCTACATAGCCTGCCAAACTGGGCTAGCCTTCCTAAAAGAAAGTTTCCCTAAACCATGATTGGACTGTGATATTTTGTTTCCACTTTCATACATATTGATTGTAGCTGTTCATTTTGTTGAGTGCATGGTTTATAATATGGCAAATAGAGTGTTTTGGTAGTTTGTTCAAAGTAAATATCAGACAATGTGTTTGTCCTAGTCATGATCTTGAAATGTTGACCTTCACTGAAACCAGAACTCACAATGCTCACAATCACATCAAGTTAGATTCCTGCAAGATTGTCCTGCACTATGGTCTTCAACACTGAGACTACTACATATGGTCACTCATGAAGGCTTAAAAGTCATGAAATTGGCCTGATATCATTTTATTTTCCCTCAGTTCTTGAAAAATCAAGAAAGAAAGAGAAAAACAAGAAAAAAGTTCAAAACAAAAGTTCAAATGCTATCCTTGAATGTTGGTTTAAAAAATTCCAGATGTATGTATGTAGAAAGATAAAGTGAGATTTTCTTTCACTCTGCTTTGAACTTTTTGGACATATGATTCATCTGTTTTTCTGTATCAAGACAATTCTACAAGGTGCGATGGGTAAAGATTGGTTCATCAATCTCAAATATCTCCCCAGTTCTTTCATTGGTGTTAAGCATCAATAGAGCAAACAGAGAAAACAGATTTAGGGTCCAAGATTTGAGACATTCAAGATCTTGGTGACAGGACTAGTCAACATAGATGAGAAATGAGAAAGACAAGAATAGAAATCCTTCAAAGGATACTTTAAACCTTCACCACATCTATTAACCCTGAGCCTAAGGCTAACAAATCATAGATCGGTCGAGAAAAGATCAGAGAAAGAAGGTCTACATATCATAAGGAACCCATCATTGAATTTGTACCATAACAACTGGAAGACTAGACACTACTTACTCATCACGTACAATTTCTCAAGATCACTTGACTCCTTCCAATGGCAATACCTCAATTCAACAAACACTCAAAACCAAAAGAACTCATATGGGTCTTGAAGAAATCTTGAGTGATATACACTTCAACAGACATCACACAAACATACAAAATAAAGTGCACATAGCCTATCACAAAGTGCATCCAAAGAATCACAGGAAGATGATTCTCATGGCTCACAAGTATAGTTTTTTTTCTACACTCATAGAGTGTGATTATGTTTATGACATTAAAGATGGATTGGATCAGAAGTGAAGTAAGAAAGACAAATCACATCTCTCCACCTCTGTCCTCCTTCATTTCTCAAGAGTTATACATACATACATATCATTATATCTATGTTTCTCTATCCAAGAACATCAAGTTTGAGAACCTCATCTGATTATGTATTGGGCAGGAGTGGTGATCAGTAAGCCTTAAAACCATCCTAAAAGAAGGTTTGATAAGACAAAGACCTTAAGAAAGTTTTTTCTCAACTTTGTAATTCCTTTAAAGCTCAATTCAACTCACAATCACTCAAAATTAAATCCAGCAAAGAATATGTATATAAAGAGATGTATGATAATTTGAATTTCATTCATTCATTCATTCATTCACACAGCATCAAAATACAACAAACCTCAGTATCACAACCTCTTTTTCCCTTCTTCCTTCTTAGTACTAAACCCATAAACCCCCCCAAGCTTCACACACACACAGAACAAAACACTTACTTCACACAGACACACAGTATAAAAAAAGATACCAAACAGACAAAATGAGGAATTAAAGGAAAAGATAAAAACGGAAGAAAAAGAAAAGAAGTTCAGATTGTTATATATAGATATAGATATATATATATATTGTAAAAAAGCCGGTTTTATATATTCATACTAATAAGGTCAATAAAAGAAAAATCGTAAGATCATAATCATACAAAAAGAAAAAGAATAGCTAAATTTGATTTTGATTTATTTTGATTTTTCTGACTTAATCCAAATCATTCTCATTCCCATACCCATTCCCACTACCACTACCACCAGCACTAGGAAGTGGGCCTTCAGATCCGACATCTAAAACTTTATTCACCAAAGGTTCATATTCACCCAAATCCTCATAAATCCCTCCATCCTGTTGTGACTTCACATGATGATCATCAGAGACCAAGAAACTAGAGGACGTCGACACACTTCTTTCCAATCCCCAAGGTTTCGACACCTCCGTTCCTCTGGGCTCTTCTGCACGTGTGATGTTCGGTTTGGTGTCGGCTTCAGAGCTTGGGGTTGGTAAAACATACGATGTACGTGGGGTGCTAGGTTCTGGGATCGTTGGGCCGGGTGGACTATCGAAGGCTCGAGGTGTTGGAGTATCAGCTCTCGATTGCGTTCGTGGTGGCGTAGAGCTCAGATCCAGTCCAAGACTATGTTCATCAATCGCCAGCTTCGGACTAGTTCCAGTAGGATCAAAAGGCCCAGAGCCTTCTGAGATCGGGATAGGTAATTGTGAAGTAGAAGGCGAAGGAGTCGGGGTAGGTGATCGTTTCACCAACGGCACTGGGATCTTCATCAGCTCATGATGCTTCTTCGAATCCTCATCCTCCCCACAAGCTTCGGAGATCGCTTGGCTGATCCGTTGTAATTTGGCTTCTTCCTCTTCGGCTTTCTTCTTCCGATCCTCTTCTTCTACTAAACTCAATCTCATCGCTTCCATAATCATCAATTCTTCTAAATCCACTCCAAAGCTAGGTTCATTCCTAGATCGTCTAGAGCTCGTACTCCCACTCCCATGGCCTCCAACTAGATTACTAAACGACGCCAAAGTTCTTCGACTACTGATTGAACCACTTGTAGAACCTGTTCCAGTACCTGCTCCTGATTCATGTTCGATACCAGTTAAGAATGAGCCGGATGGGTCTCTTGAAGAGGTGATTCCTACAGGAATCAATCGGTCTCCTTCTTGTCTAAATACGATCCTTCGGTTGGCTCTTCTTGCTACGGTAGCTTTGACCGCTTCTAATTTCAGTTGCCAATCGGGTTGAATAGAATCAGTTGTGACGACATCTTGACTTGTATGACTTGTGGTTTGTCGACGTTTGGAGGATTGGGCTGGGATGAGAGTTTCATGGGGTTCGGGGGTTGGGATCGGAGTGGTTGGAGGAGAAGATGAGGAGAGCTCGGGATGTGTTGGAGGGTTTGAGGATTCAGTGGATAGAGGATCGTCTGATTTGGAGATTGAGGCTGTGTTAGGTGGTTTAGGGGCTTCATAAGTGACACCGAAATTGGATTCAACACAATATGGACAGCAGGCAGCTGTGTTCAGTCGAAAAATACGTTGAATCAAGAAGAAGATTAGTGTGTTGATTAAAAGCTGTGAAGATCAGATCGATCACTTACGTTCACTCTTCAATTCTTGGGCTGTAGGATCAGCACGTTTGATTTGAACAAAACATTCGGTACAGATTGGTTGTTGACAGCAACGAGATAAGTTGATATTCGAAGGATAATATCTATTTCGAAATAGTGAAAGATATTGATTAGTAATGAAAGGAAAGAATTGATTGGAAAAAATGAAGATACTAACAAAAAACAGATTGGACATTCAGCGGTTTCATTTAAATAACAAATAGCTTCTTCAGGTCTAAGATCCCAGTTGAGAACCGCTTCAAAAACATCTTTACGAGATTGAGGATTTGAATCGATTGAAGAAGATTGATTAGAAGAAAGTTGGCCTTCTAAAGTTTTGCCTAATCTACGAGACGTAGTACCTGAATTTGTTAGTTTCTCTTGTTCTGATCTTTCTTTCGATTCTTTCTTTTGGATTTCATGAATTAGTTTTTGTCTTGATTGATTAGCGATTTTCAAAGCTTTTAAGATTTGATCTGTATCCCAAGATTCATCCCAATCCTCTAATCCTCGATAGAATGGTGCTAGTTTTTTAGATAGAATCAAACGTTGCACCAAGTCTTGTAACCAATCTTGTTGAGAAGCTGGATAGATGTTAGATAATGGTAAAAGATAACCACCGTCTATGAAAGTGGTAGAGAGAGGAGGTAAAGGTGGACCTTGTGGTTGTTGTTGATGAGATTGATGATGAAATGGATTGAGATTTGAAGTGTTTGAGTTGTTGTTGTTGGATTGATTATTGTTGTTGTTAGTTGAGAATGAGATTGAAGAATGAGAACGAGATGAAGGATGTTGTTGTTGATGATGTTGATGATGAGATGATGGATGGTTACCCATATTAATCGTAAACTAGTTTACCAATACCAAGTCAAGTCAAGTCAAATCAAATCAAATCAAATCAAAAGTCAGTCAAACCAATTCAACTTCTTCAACTCTTTAATTTCAAATTCAATTCCAAGAATTTACTACATTATAATTTAATTCACTTTTCACACACACACACACACACTCACTTACCTTTTTAATCTTAAACTTGGTCACAATTCTCATCAAATTCGATTTGGTAGGACTTGAATATACTATCGATTCTCTTTTGATCATCTTGGACTGATTCTTTGATTGTCTTTATATCTTACTAGCTTAAATTAAATTCAAAGTGTTATAAAATCAGGATAAGCATATATATGATAGGTTGATATAGATGATAAAGATAAAAAGAAAAGGGCGAAAGGATATCTCTGAGTTCACTTCTTTATATCTCTATCCTAAAGCTAAAGATTTCATTGACAAATTCATTTGGTTGTATACCTTTTTGAGATTCAAAGTGTGATAAGATTTGACCTGTAGGAAAGGGTCTCACTCTCGTTTGTAATCTTGCGTTGAAGAAAACAAGTTATTGGATATGATCAAATAAAACTAGATCCTTTACAGTCTCTTCACCTTCACTACCAACTATCACCATCGAAAAAAAAGACTTACTACATTTCAATAAATATATAGTTTTCAAAGGCTTGATAGGAGATGTGGAAAGTTAAGCTTTATCAATGACGAGTTTGGTATTTGATCATCGAAGAAATGACGAGTTTCAGATCAAAGTGTCAATAAAATACATTTGATAACAAGAAAAGCCTCTTTGGTTTCTCAACCGTCTACAACTTTACATCATCATCATTCTCACATTCAGCGTGATGACTCATTCAAAGAGCTCAAAGAAGTAAAACAATTCACACACCCCAAGTTATAAACGCTGAAAATGGTCAAATTTGTTGTAGTCGAACATGAGGAATTGTCTTGATACAAGATACATACATTCTATTTCATTCTTTGAACATTGATCTCTATCTTTGAAATCATGTGAACAGACCATTCTGCTTCCAAACCTTCAAGTGATTTGGATGAGGGATTTGGGTCAAGTTTGGTTTTGGAAGTTGGATTTGTGGTTTCCCAATCGATTTCCTATGTTTGTATGTATCTATACATACGGTTGCCTGCAAGTTGACCTCATGCCTCCTCATGCCTCCTCATGCCTCCTCATGCATTCATCATCCGAAATTGAATTTTGAAGTCTTGACATACAAACTGATACATTTGCGGTACTCAAAGATATTTATGTGTGTATATACAGTCAAACCAGAAAACTTGTCACAAATTCCCCGCCAATTGACTCGACTTTTGCGGGCAAAATTGGTCAAGCTTTTCTCATTTGGCTGCAGTTGCCGTATATAGTTTTTGTTGGCGGGTAACATACTTCGAAAATGCTTTGATTGTTTTTTTCTCCGCCAAAAAAAAACTATGCACGACGACTATATACGCGTACTTATGTAGCTTTGAGTACCCTGATTGTACAAAGATTTCATGAAAATCTGCAAGTGATCTCAAGAGATATGTACCCGTACAAACCCATACTTTCATACCCACACTTGAAACCCATACATACATACATAGTTTGATTTGTTCAGAAATTGCTTAAAATCTTCTCAAAATCCTACTGCAAAATCTTTAATTCTCAACTCATTCTCACTACTCGTCTTGATTTTGGTATCTTGTTATTTCCTTATTTAAAAAATTTATTGAACATCTTGCCTAACTTCAAGAAATCCTTGAAAATCATATCAATAAAACTCACTTGATATGCAAATGTTGAGGTCTTGAACTCCGGTTCTTACTTTGAGTTCTTTTAGAGATAAATCATGTGAAAAGGTAGCTTTGAATGCAAATAAATTGGTAGTTATCATTTATACCAGGGAGAATTTGTCTTGGCTTGTCGGTGTGAGCTAGATTGTGGAGTTTGTACACTCAGACTCTCAGTATGCACATGTGAAAGATGTGTGGTCCATGGAATAGTTGGTTGGTCAGGGTTGCAGAAAAGGATATACCTATTTGAATGATATCTTACATTATATGCATAATATGGGAAAGATGATTGAGGGGTCATCCAGGACTCTATGTTTGGTTAGTTTCAATAAATATAACAATAATTAAGAATGTCAACAGATGAATGAAAGACCTGCTAGAAAGATGAATCAAGTGTTGATTTTGTAGAAAAAGAAAATGTATAGATCGTGTTTGGATATAAAAAATCATTTGAAAAAGATTGGGAAATTGAATGTACGAAGTATCTTGGCCAAGTCCCAAAAAGAAATGAAAATCATCAAGGAATAGGTCTGCTATTTACATTGATTTCCATGGGCTTTAAAAGTTGGATCTTGAGGAATCCAACCACCCTATCCTCAGAAAAAGAACAAAGATAAGTAAAAGCCTCTTCCCGATCTCAACTTGAAGTAAAGAAGATGAATCTAGCTAACCTTGACTCCAGCATCATAACTCCCATCATCAGCATTCTCAGCTTTAAAAGTCCACATAATCCATCCTGAAGCTTTTTCATAAACAGTAGTTTGAACTTCAAAGAATCTTCCCAAACTAAGCTTATACTCTTCTGAGAAAGTGTCTCTGGATCCACTTTTACCAACACAAGATCCGATAGGTTTGAATCCGACATAAGTACCATCATAGCGTGATCCACTAGGTTGATGATTGATACTGTTCGCACAATCTGTAGGACTAGGTGCGAATTCTCCAACAAAGGTGAGGATGGCTGCATTACTTTTTTCGAGGGAGTCTGCCATACGACAATACGTTGCTACTCTTTCATCATCACTCTTCTCGATGGATATTTTATCAAAGATCGTATAGATGTGCGTGTCTAATGCAACTCCGGTATACTTTGGTTGTGGAAAAGAGTTGGACCAGGTCTCGATTGGTTGGAATGAGTCGTGTACCACATAAAGTAAATCAGATTGGACACCTTCATTATTCGGGGTTCGCACTATTGGGTAAGCGTCTAAGAGATCGAAATCCACAAGAAAGAAAGAGTCTCAGCGCTCGGGGAAAGAGAAATACTTCAAAGCTTTTGAGGGGTTGACATACCATGATAGTATTGTTTAGCAGTATTCAAGGTTTTTCCACCATCATTAGCAAATCCAGCAGGCTCATTAAGTGCTTCTAAGCTAGTAACCGTCCCGGCTATATCAAACATGTTAATTAAACTGTGGTTAATAAGATCCTCTATTGTTCTTAAAGTTGAAAAATGAAGACTTACCATATTGTGGTTGAGAAAACTCTTTGGTGATTTCTGCAAGTATTTGTTTTGTACGAAGAATATTCTTGGGATCATTAGGCCAATTTATCGGTCCTTTTCGTCCAGAGTTGTCTGTGACAGGAAATGAGGGAAATTGTGAATCGGTTGTGATATGCGTGAATCGTCAACAAGCCTTACCAAAACCATTTTGTGAACCGGGGGCACCGTGCTTAGCCAAGGATGGTATTGTCAGTAAATGAGTTTCAGACTCGATTTGGCTTGATAAAGTTTATGTGGCTCACCAAATCAATCATGACCTTAAGGCCTGATCTTCTTGACCACTCAACTGCTTGTTTGAGGTACTAAAAGACGAAAGTCGTAAGCTACTGCGGTTTTCTGTTCAGGGAGGTTGTTTAGAGCGCTAGAGGAGATTGGCTCACCTCATACTGTCCTTGAACGTAGGGCTCTCCGTCTGAGATGTCAAAGGCCCAATATCCTATATTGACCAAATTTTTCAAATTAGCTTCATGTTGTAAATTTGTGCTGCCTTGGCAATTCAAGAGGAGGCATTGGTTGGAAACTAACCAATTGGGATACGGACATGATTAAGACCATATGATTTGATAGCTCGGAAATCAGATTCATTATAAAATGAATCCCAATGTGCGCGCAACCGAGTTGTTGCTTCTTCTCGCCTTTGAAGTTTTGTGATGAGCAATTTGGTGAGCTAAAGCTTCAAGTAAGCAGAAAGATGAGTTACGTGCCCTAGGTATTGACAAAATGTATATTCATCAAGAATTTTGCTATTGCCAGTTCTGTACAAAGTTGGTGTGAGCCAAGACTCCGTTAAGAGCCACCCGCCAATATTCACACCTCGTATCTTCTCTTTACCATAATCAAATCCAGTGGTAGTATTGGTAGCCATATGCTTCTGGACAGGCTGCTCGGTTATCGGGATAGTCTCTTCTGCTGAGTTCGAAGCTTGACTGCGTACATCGGTGGGGGTTGGAGCTGTGTCAATTGGATCAGCGGCAATTGCATACGGACTACCGAAAATATCTGAGGTAATATCGGACAACAGTGAATGGATTGTGCTGGAAACTTCGAAGCTCAAGAAGAAGGTCGTCCAGATTAAAAGGGGTGTTGCTTGCAGAAGGTGCATGGGGGAAAAGGTCTTATTGGTGTAACGAACGTGAGTGATGTGGTAAACGACGACGAGGGGATGGACGGATGGAACTGATGGATATGATTTGCTTGCAATCAGAGAGTGGCCCCCAATACCAGGAGGCAAACATTCCTTGGGATGAAAAATAACTGAAAGTCGAACACATTCCAGGACTGGTTTGGCTCTGAAGCTATGAGTCCAAAATGCTTCATCCTAGAAACAACGTACCCTAAAATGAAAGATCCTTGGTACACTAGTTCAGACTCTCACAAGAACGAAATTGAGATGTAACTACAAGCATGTCACAATATCATCAAAACAACTCTATACGCGTGCGTATGAAAGATTCGGCTTCAGCGGTTGAGCTGAACGCCAAATCGAGTGCAGATACTTGGCGGCCTCCCTCGCGAGCTCGCTCGTTTTTCCTTCGAATGGGATGACTTCACCAAGTTTCGGAACGACACCACTCGAGGCTTCATCTCCTCTGAGTCTGTAGTTGCTTCTTGGAGGAGCTGCAAGGAAATCGTCAAAGGTCTTTCAAGTTCCAGCATCTCAAGTTGAGCGCGCGCCCTTTTCCATCAAGACTGCGCCGAGGCGCGCCACTTGACAAACATAAAAAACCTCTTCAGCTGTGAAGAAGTTTCACTAGGAGTAAAATGTAAGAACCAAGAGGCACTCGACTGACTTAAGCTTGTGAAGCATCCAAAATCCCCACCAGGTGTGCCAACCTGTTTTTTGTCAAGCTTCATGGGTGCGCCTTTCGGCGCGTTTTGGTTTCTCACTGGCAGCACCTTTGAGACCATACATGATACACATTCACCATCACAGACGCACTTTGTAAACCGCATACATAGTATCAAGCTAGACATGATGTGCAGATATTGACTTCTGTAAGAAATGACGGAAAAGTTGACCATAAGTTTTTCTTGATTCTCTCTTTTGAGGATCATAAATATCCAAGACAGAGACGATGACCATTGTTGTCATCCCAGGCGCAATTCAGAAGCTTGGTGACCAGTAGAAGCGTGGTTCAGTTGGGGTCTAAAGAGAGCGCTGAAATAGCTGGGAGTTTTGGCTGGCAATTGTTTTGTCAGATTGGTAAGGAAAACTTACATGGCTTTAATATCTTTTAGCGTTAGCGTACAACTGGGTCTCTGTACCCTAGCTTGCCTTGATGCGAAAATAAGTGAGGTGAGAATTCCACTTCCTCCTTGAAAGGCTTACTTATTGCAATGCAGTTGAGATGAATCATACAAGATTGAAATCGTCAAGGAATCAAGAGTTGGTAAAACCTGGTTTACGCTTCTCTGTAAAGGCCCTCATACCTTCTTTTTGGTCATTCTATCTCGAGATCGATCAGCAAAAACAAGCATTATTAGCTATCTGCTGATTTCTTCCTATGGGCCATAATGATGAGATAGATATCAAACATGAAGACAAACCGTTGCAAATAACATGTGGAAGAGTCGCCTCTCAAAGTTCAATCCTTCGCGTAGCGGTAACTCGTAAGCTGGAAGGCAAGCCAAAAACAACCAGTCATTATCAAGTCCGACAATACTTGATTGTCCACTTTCTCAGAAACGTAGGCTCGTCCAAAATTTGAGCCTCACCGGCATTGATAGCTTCTTTCGCAGCTTTGACCGATAGTCTTCCTTTACTAGAAATCTTCTCTGCAACTTTGACGGCTTCCTTTACAAGCTCGTCATGATTGCCTTGTACGATTCTAAGAGAAGTATATGTCAGAAAATGTGATCTCGTGGCTTTTCCCTCTGTTTTCATTTCTGAGCTTGGAGTAAAATTGATAGATCACCTTGAAATGAGTCCCCAATCATAGGCATCTTGAGCAGAGAAATTACGCCCTGTGAGGACGATTTCCATGGCTTTCGATTTTCCTATTGCCTTGGTCAATCGTTGGGTACCACCTGCACCAGGAATGACGCCTAGCTGTAGTGGACACCTTCAACTGGAATCGACATCTCGAGACACAAGTTACCTGGTCTCAACTCACATTGATCTCCGGCTGTCCGAAAGTGGCATCCGGGCTTGCGAGGATGATATCGCACCTGTTTTTTCACGGTTTCAGCGCTCGAGTCCCCTTCCGCACGATCCGATAATGGACTCACATCATTGCCAACTCGCAACCACCTCCAAGAGCATATCCGCTCACAGCTGCTATGATCGGTTTCTTCACAGCGGTGATCTCAGTCCAATGTGTAAGAAAATCGGCCCCATAGGTCTCCTGAAGTGTCCGTTCTTTCATCTCTTTGATGTCTGCACCGGCCGCAAAAGCTTTCTCGTTACCGGTCAAGACGATCACTTCCGTCTGAGAATCAGGAGCATCGAGTTTTTTGAGCGCATGGTTTAACTCATGAAAGAGTGGCGAGGAGAGCGCGTTGAGAGCCTTCGGTCGGTTTAGAGTGATCAGAGTGACTGATGGCGAGGGCTGAGTAAGTGAAACATTTTCATAAGACTGCCTCTCGTTAGTCAAGGGTCGTTTGTGGGTCAAGGTCACACAAGGTGTTCGAGTTAAGGAAGCAGCTACTCTGAAATGTCTGCGGGCTAGAAACATTGTTGTGGAGGTTGACTATGATGATTTAAACAGAGGAAGAATAAACGACGGGTAAATGCGATTGCAGTTTGGGACTCGATCGTTGCAGAATGACGATGACACGAGGATAAGCTGACGTCATGGGATGACAACCTTAATGATATGTAAGTACTTAAGGTGTTAAGGCAGACATAAGCGTTAAATTGCGAGGGTCAAGGAAATTCAAAAATGCTGAGCTGAAGTCTCTAAAAAGTATGCATCATGAACATTGCGATTGTTATGTCCGAGTCTCACCAATATCTGCTTGAAATCTTGGATAATGACGGTTAGGGAATTGAATGAATGTAATTTCTGCAAAAGAGCTAACTAGCGGTTTGCACGTTACTGATATCAAATCAAATAGCTGAAGTTGGATAACAGAACTTTCACAAAACAGGACACCATTCAGGAGGGAGTGTAATATAAGTAAAACTTTCTTCACGAATCGAATGGTCTACAATACGATTGAAAAAGGCTACAGAAACAGACGATAGAGGCACTTGGCCCCAAAGTGAGAATTTGAAAGAAAAGAGGTAAATGAAAAAAGTCCGTCGCAGAGCAGCAGTCTTTAAAACTCTGGAACAAAAAGGGAAGATGACTTTCAAGGTGACTTGTCAGGGTTCTCTCCATCCGAATACTTTCCTTCGTTGTCCTCGTAGCCAGCAACCCCAGTCTCGGGGTTGCGGATAGGACCAGTGCCTACTCCTGATTCTCCACCCAGGTTGCTGTTCAAGCAAAATTAGTCAGCATCTGGAATGTAGGCTATGCTAGATCCAAGGGTGAAATTGAGCTCTTCAAAACTCACTTCCAGTAAAACACGTCATAGGTCTCATCACCTACTAACTCTGAGTCCTCTGGAGCGATCTGTTACACAAACCAACAGTTCGACATGATAAGCATCGTTTCAGCGCTACATAAAACATTGGGAAAGTTTTCTGCAAGTGAAGAAGTACACACCGAGGTAGCATAACAAGTTCCATAGGGTGCACCATGGTTTTTAGCCTTGGAAGCATCAATCTTGAAGTACGCGAAATTTTGAGTGTGAACCCTGAGATTGTGAGCACATTCAGCAGCTTGGACGTCATCGTTCGACTTTTCAGCTACATCCAAAGAAGAAAGACAAATTACATAAGTAAAGGGTTGAGACTTTTAGATTAGATAAAATTCACCAACCTGGATTCGCCGAAAGCCAAGCATCGCTTGGTCGTTTCCCAAGGTAGTGACCGGTGGCGTGTAAAGTGGAAGCCCTCGAGGTCGACCTTCGAGAACCACCGGACTGTTCTTGCGAGGTTTCGCCATTCTTGGTCGGATCTTCACCGGTTTTTTCAGTAGGGTTAGCTTGAGAAGAGCTCCCTGATGGGTTGGTGGAATCGCCAGATTGTTCTTGGGTGGTTTCGCCCTTCTTGGTCGGGTCTTCA
>KZ123613.1:0-12807 GCA_002157025.1 Melampsora abietis-canadensis | reverse complement strand
ATCAACTGAGCAGACCCTCAGCCAATGATCAGTGTCATCCTTTGGATACCCCTGATCCCAGGGATGTCACTGAGAACTAGGTGAGAAGCTGAGCTGAACTGAGAAGCCCCTCAGTGAATACTGAGTTACATCCTTTGGATGCTTCTGAGCCAAGGAATGCCATGGAGGACTAGCTGAGTTGAACTGATCCGCCTCTAAGCCAATGAGCAGCAACATCCTCTAGACCCTTCTGATCTCAGCAGTTCCACTGACAAATAGCTGAACAGATGAGATGAACTGAGCAGATGGGTCTCAGGATTAATTCATGAGCAATGAAGCCTGAGGCAAGGCTGGCCCTCAATGGTCCATCCAACGGATGCTGCAAAGAAGTAGCTAAGGGGATACTCAGTTCAGCTCAGCCCCTGAGCTAATGATGAGTGGCTGCCCTTAGAGCCTACTGAATCAGGGAATGCCGCTCAGGATCAGCTGAGCAGCTGAGATACACTGAGTGGATGGATCAGCCCTTTCACAGACTTCTTTGCTAAGGAACAAAGCCTGAGAAAGGCTTACTTTGTCTTCTCAGTGCTGGTTGATTGCGTAATAAGCTGACAATCAGAAAGAAATAGGAAAGAAAAGGGAAAGAATTTGGAAGCAATTTGGAAAAAACCTGGATGAAACATTCAATTCAGTTATGCTCACCTCTATGTGAGCATCTGTTTTGGCCCCTGTGTCTGCGCTTGAAGTGCTTAGGTGCATTGTCCAAATTTCTAGTGCATTACTTTTTGACACTTTTTTCACTTATATCTCTACATTGACACAAGTCCAGACGTAAATCCCATATAACACCACTAAAAATATCATCACTGGGACTTTTGACAACAACAAACTTTCTGAACAAAATTTTTTGGGCAATATACTAGTCAAAGAAACACTGAAATGTCTCCATTGTGAAAACAATGGAAGCTTGATTCTCAGTCAATCCCTACTTCCACAACAAAATATGTTTTCTCACAGAAAGCTCCTGATTTCAATGTAGAGGGATAATATTCCAGTTTCATTTTGTCTCACCAAAACAATTTAGAAAGATCACAATTGTATGGCAGCCTCTCCCCTTAAGAGAGGTACAAGCCAAATTCATCACTGAATTTCTTCTAAGATAAGGTATGAGATACCCAAATGTTTTGTACAATCCCTATATGGATGTTGTTTTACATTCATGATGAGTACATAAGAAACAAGTGAGGATTCCTTGAAGCTAAAAACATGAGAGATTTGCAACAAAAAAGACACAGAAATGTGCTCCTACATGTGTAGTTGAGGGGTCTGAGGAAAGTTTCTGCCTTCTTACAGAAAACATTCCTGTTTTGACAGATTGTTTGGTGGTAAACATTAATGAAACAATGAGTTGAGAGAAATGCCTGATAGCCCACAGCAGTTGGCTAGTCATGCCATCAGGTAGTTTGTGTACATTTCTTGTTGGTACAATTTTGTCCTTTAAAATATTGTGACTTGCAATGTTACTGTACACTATGTGATACCATCACTGTGTCTTTCATTGCTGGTCATTGTATTGAGATAAAATGATATCTATGAGCCAAAAGATGAGAGGAACCACAAACACACTGCTTAAGCCACTTCATACAATTCAGCAGGAAGGACAAACAAAGACATCTAGGAGAATTTCAAAAATAATTGCTTTGGGAAAGGCAGAAGCCATTTCACAATTATCAGAAACTGCCCCAACCCAGTGAACGACATCTGATGTATGTGGAAATCTGTGCAGTTCAGGATTTTTTGCCAGTGTTCTTCAAGCAGGATAAAACGCCATGAAAAACTCCTAGGAGCATATTTGCCAGCATGAGGACAGTTTATCTTCATGAAAAGTCTTTTGGGATAAACATTGTGATTGAAAGTCAATTGCATCCATATTTCTCCAAATTGAACAGTCTACCTGGTTGATGTGATGAGAACTTGATATCTATCATGTATCAACCTGAGAAGGGTTGATCCATTATTTTCCAGGTTTACCATCTTCTTGTTTGGATATGAAGATTGATTGAACCAGGCTCTCAACAGTATCAAGATATTTTCAAGAGAGAAATCTTCTGAGCGGGAGCCTCTTCTAAAGACTGATAGAGTGATATCAACAGCCTGCTTATTCATGATTCCAATATCCTCAAGCTCTTTGGCAGGGAATACTTTTTTCAATAAGTCAAGAAAATTCCTGAAGAACTTCCATCCATCATCAATTAAGTCTTCCAAGCACTCATTGCTTTCATCACCTGAGCAAAAAGCCACAAGACACCCCAAGAAACATGGTGTAAGCTCATAATACAGCTTCCTCACAAACAAATCAACCTTCTGTAAACGTGTGGAATCTATACTGAGATCTTTTAACAAACATTTGGACTTTAATTCTTCATCCAAGTGATCAAAAGATTCATCCGCTTCCACCCGCAGTGTCAACATTTCATAATATACTTTCCCAATATGAATTGTTGGCCGGTACCACCTTCTCCATACAAGACTTTTGCTTTTGATAGCTTGATCAGGTATTATTTTCCGAGGATTTCCCAATGCAATTTTTTCTGATGGTCCTTCAAGTTCAATTGTACATTCACTAGGGCAGGACTTTGACTTCAAGATCAGATTCCTCTCAATTGCTGTACCAAATTCTGTCAGTCCAGAGACAATTGTTTTGGTAGGGTAAGTAGAGCCCCTAAACCATCTCTTCCATAAATCCAAAAGAGTTTTCAGGGAGATGCGTGATGGGTGAGGTAAATTTGAAGTATAATGAAGTAAAGTAGAAGGGTGAGATATATCAAAGCATTTGTGTGGGGGCTTTTTCCAAGGTTTGAGCTCATTTTTAAGTGCCACTACGTACATCTGAGAGAGAATGCTTTTCATGAATTCAACTCCATCTTGAATTAGCTCATCTTCAGAACTTTTTTCAGTAGAAGTTTCAGGATGTAAGATCAACAGAAGTGCAATGAAGTGCATTGACAATGCCTTATGAGCATGGTAAATCTTACGCCAAACTTCTTGCTCATTGTTTGGGTTTGATATGTTGTTCTTTAGTTCTTCAATAAAACTCAAGCCCATTGCAGTGTATTGATTGCATTTCAGGTCTTTTGATTCACCAAACTGCCTTATTGATACAACCAATCTTCTACAGAAATGTTTGTCATGTGCTGCCTTTCCCATTGGATGTTTGGCATGAATTTCATCAGCTCTTTGATGAAGGACATCATCATTAGTCTCTTTGAAAGTTTCTGTTACAGATGATTTACACTTGGACCCTCCATTGGAATTTGAACGTGATGTAGATTTTTTCCTTTTTTCTGCCTTATTTTCTTTCTGTGTATCCTTAGTTACCATATATTCAGAAGCTTTGGGCACTGATACACATTCAGATATATCCCCAGCTGTAGAAATCATTGATGGAAAATAACTATCAGCACCTGAAGGTTTGGGTGTGCAATTCATCTTTTGTGCGCCAATTGTGGATGGGGAGGGATTGTCAGCTTGATGAATACTATAATTCAATGTGTTTCTCTGCAATTCTGATTTTGAAATAGGATGATTCTTGTCATATTTTGAACATTCAAGATTATCCAGAAACAAGCTTTTGGATGATGAGTGTGTGACCATATCATGAGGGGGTCGAGTTTCCATCAAGTGAGATATTTCTGGTGCTTTGGGGTTACCATCCATCACAAGATCATGATTCAAGACCTCTAACACCACTCCGCTCACCGAGGAAACCATTGGAGGATGGCCCATTGGATTGGCTTGTAAAAGATTTTCTTGAGGAACAATTGAGCTATCTGAATTTACACTACTATGCATCATGTGTTCTACCCAACTTGACGGATGAAGGAGCAAATTCTTAAAATTGGTTCCTGAATGATGAGACTGGTAAGGTTGCAAAAGATCATTACAAATACCCACTGAAGCATGTTCTTGAAAGGCATTCAGTCTTGGAAAATTCATGCCTTGTAGTTCCCATGGATGATATGGTTCCCAAAGATCTGAACTTGGAAGAGTCTCTTGCTCATGTCCAAATCCATAGTCCAATTTTTTATCAGAGTAGTATAAAGGTTGTTCTGGACATCTCATTTTTAAGCTTTCATTATCTGGATTGATATTTGTTGAAAACAGATTTTCTATCAAATTTTGATAATTATCATGATCAAAATTCTTCCCAAAGACATCTGTTGAAAGTGACTCCTGAAAAACATGAGGGTCAAGCAGATCACTAGTATGTTGTATTCCTGGGATTGTGTGTGTGCTATGATAGATTTGATGGTCCATATCTTTTGGGGTGTTTATATTCAATATTCCAACAGGAGGCTCCACCTCTGTGTGCTGTGATATTGACAAGAGAGTTTTGTATGGATTTGAGGCTTCATTTGCTTGGAAATCAGGGGGAATTTCATTTTGTGCATCTCTAACCACATTAAATGTGTTGAGGCTGTCCATTGGTACCCCCCAAGTTTGATGGAGCTTCCACAGAATCAATATCAAGGTGATCCATATGTTCATTTTTGATCAATACGTTGATTGGATTTCTGAAAGAGTGTAAACGATTAAATATTATATCAAATGTGGTCTCACAAGGAATTCTGAAATCACAATAAGACAGTGGCAAAATCAGTCACATAGAGATTTGTTTCTATGAATATATCAAAGATGAGAGCCTTGGTCCCCAATCATATATCATGTATTGAATGCACTCACCAAAATATGTGACAATAGTAGTGGACTGGTGATACATTGTCACACATATTGATTCTTTCTTGAAACAAAGCCTCCTAAAATCTCAAGGAGAATCAGGGGCTTTTGTAAGGTTCCTATGAACCCTCACTGAACTCAGGATTGGTGGATGCTGTGCAATACAGCGGGAAGGGGTTTCTAGAACCCAAGGGACCATTATTAGATTTCAGATTGTCAGGTAACCAGTAGAGAACACTGGTCATGTAAGATAAGGGGTAGGAAGGTTGTTTCTAAATCTCTAGTAAGTTAAGAATAACAACTAATGAAACAAAAGAAATGATAGTGTACCTGGTTCCATAAGATAAGGGATAGGAAGGTTGTTTCCAAATCTCTAAGGAACCAGGCGTGAGAAATGACAAAAAAAATATACTATAGCTTAGATCTGAGTGTTTAGGGGTTAAGGACTGTATTGATTTTTAGATGCAATGGTAGTAGACCTCACAATCTTCCCTTCTAAAAAAATTGTGACTACTAAAAGGAAAGAAGACAAAGAAAATACATTAAAAATAAAACAAGATAATATAAACTCAAAAGAACCAGTGCCTGTTGAGGCTAAGGAAGTGTTGAAGTGTGCAATTGACAAAGAGAGATGTAACAAATAGAAAATCAGATAGGATACATGGATTAACAATAACAATGTCATCAAGAAAAAAGGAGACTTACAGTGTAAATTGCCCCAACCAATAGTTTACTTATAGTGGTGGTTGCTTGCTCAGGCTTACTTCTCTTTCCTAATCTTTGGGAAGAGAAGTTAGTAATCTTTCATTTTATCATTTTCTCTCATTGATTTTAACTAAAAATTGATATTGTTGTTTCAATTAATTAAATCCTTATCTCTTTTGTTGAGCCAGAGATCAGTTATCAATCAGCAATAACTTATATATAACTAATCAATCAATCTATCAATTTGATTCAACATTTAGGTACAAATTGTTCAATCTTTTATATCTTGTTTCATTATCTCTAATTAGATTATCATTGTTTTTAGCCCAGAGTTGTTACTCTTGGAATTCCTTGTTGGGCATTGTGATCATTGTGCTGAAGCGCATGCTTTTAGATCCACATCTCAAGGCTCTTAGACATTCTTGGAATTTCAAGGGTGAGAGTACATGAGCACAGCTAAGATTGACACACAATCAAGGCAACAAAGATAGACGGAAAGGAAAAAAGAAGGAAAAACTAAAGAAAAAAAAACAAAAAGAAAAGAAAAAAGGACTACCATCATGACCACCTTGAATCCTTGTTTGGTCTGTTGAATCTGTTGGACAGTAGTGTTTAGTTTTCTATGTCATGTCTATGACTGTTATGTGTGTGCTGTATTGTCTACCTAAATCATGTGACCTACCTGACTATATCTAGTACATCTGGTAGTGGTGCAGTGACACTCTTTTCTTCACCTTTACATACTTGCACTAATCCGCTGCATCAGGTTAGTAATTGAGCAATATTATACCTTTCTATACTTGTACTAATCCACTTCATCAGTACTGAGCAACAGAATCAAGCTCCTGAAAGGAGAGAGCCAAATGTAATGTGCTCACAAGGTGGCCAAGGTGTTGTTTTATACTTCATTTGGGGGGGAAAAGATATGCTGGCAGTTCATACACCAGGAGGAACTTACTTTTGTAGTTCCTTGTGCAAGGACAAGGCACCTTCCTCCTCCCTCTCTACATAGGCCTTCAATTCTAGAATGTGGAATACATTATGATGTAGATCCCTGTCCGGCAGTTTAAGCTTGACATTTTGCCCATGGTTGAATTACTCCAAGACTTTGTATGGGCCTTCAAACTTTGCTTGTAACTTGCTAGTTCCACCTGTGTGACAACCACTCCAGGCTGACAAGTACATAAAGGCTCAAGATCCCATTGCCAACAGCCCAGGGTTTTTATGTTGTAGCACTTGTTGGACCCAGCTTGTCCATAGTTCATCCTGTGGTACAGACCACACCTCCTGACAAGTCTTGAACCATTTTGATAGCACTTTTGGCTCTCCTTTGACGGTTACTTGCAGTTTCAGCAACCTTGGAGTTTGTCCAAAAACCACTGCAAACAGTTAATTCCCTGTGGACACAATGATGGAGCCATTGTGGAAATCTAAATTTA
Organism: Melampsora abietis-canadensis; assembly: GCA_002157025.1. NCBI lineage: Eukaryota > Fungi > Basidiomycota > Pucciniomycetes > Pucciniales > Melampsoraceae > Melampsora > Melampsora abietis-canadensis. The sequence continues at coordinate 5,950 of KZ123613.1, read as the reverse complement.
TCAGGCCTTTGGAAGCCCTCTTTATAGATTTTCTTTTTTTTTTCTTTTTTTTTTCTATTTTTGGCTTTTTCTTAGGGGTCTCTCTCATCTCACAAGGCAGGCTCAATTTTTGCTTTTTTCAGTTAAAGTTGTCTTATTACATCATCAAGTCATCAACTAAGCCCTAACAACAAGAAGAAAAAGAACTAAAAAGAAGAAAAAAAGAATTAAAAGAAAATTAAAAGAAAAGAAGAGAATTTGATTTTGAGGGGTTTTTTAATGAAGAAGAACTAGATTGGAAAAAGTAGGAGAAACTTAGTCAGCAGGGTAGAAGGAAACAAAAGAAATAGAAAGAGACCTTACCGGATTGGTTGAATCAAACAATTGGTTTGATTTGATGACAAGCAAAGGGCAAGGCAATGGTGGAAGCAGTTGAAGTGGAGGGGTTGGTCACGGCATTTGAATTGCATCAAATCAAGTAGAAGCCAAAAGATAAAAAAACAAAAAAATACAAAAAAGAAAAGGAAGGATCAAACGAGTGAGTTACAGTGTTACAAAGAGGTTAGAAGAATGGGATGAGAAAAGCAAATGGAAGGACTTACTAGTAGGTTAGGGTTGAGAGTTGGTAGTGGTATAAAAGCCAGCAAGTTCTTCTTTTTTTTAGTTAGTATTGTAGAGTTAGCCATTGAATCAAAGATTTGATTTGGTTTCTTTTCTTTTTTCATTATCTGTAGTAGTCTATAAGAAAGATAGATAGAGGAGAAGAAAAAAAAGGGTCTTATAGTCAGTTATTTTACCGCATCAAGAGTAGTAGATAAAAAAAAGAAAGAAAGGAAAGATTCTTTTAAAAGACTTACCTTTTTAATTGCTGGTATAAGGGTCTTATAAGAGTATTTCAAAGTGTTATCAAAATTGAAATTTTTTATTTTTTATTTTTTATCTTCTTAATTTTTATCTATTTTTTGAGTTTCTGACTTAATTGGTCAGAAACTTTAAAACTTAAGGAGGTTAAGTAGATCTTAGATTGTTACAGGTGTAATAACTGGGGTTTCATAGGAATTAGGGTGTGTAGGGTAGTGTTGAAATCAGTAGAAGTTGGAGAATAAGGTTTTGGAGGAAAATCAAGTTTTTTTTATATTTTTTCTCTTGCTGCGGGAAGGTCTTTTGGGAGACCTTTATTGGGATATAGTAAAACACAGCTTGTTTACATCTGTTTTTGAATTGCGGAACCTCTACCGGGATTCTCAAGGCTGCACTAAGGCTTGTAGATTGGATTAGCAAGGTTGGAAGCTTGGTTTTTGATGGTGGTACTGTTGGAAAGAGGGTCTCACTGTATTTTGAAGGCAACTTTATGGCATTTTGGTTACATCTCTTGGAGGTTTATCCCCCTTGGGTTTGTTTCTTCCCTTCACAGCTCTGCCTACACTCCACAGCGTAGGAGTTCTACACTGTTGATGGAAAATTTGACTGCTGGTAAGGATTACATCCACTTGCCTTATTGCTTTGTGGTCAAAGTTTGCAGGACTTGACCTACTATCTGGTTCATGCGTTCACTGCGACCATCTGCCTGTGGGTGGAAGGCCATAGACATATGAAAGTTTGTGTTGGGCTTAGGCATGAGTGATCTCCAAAATGCTGAAGTCCATGTCTTGTCCCTGTTGCTGATAATTGAAGTAGGGGCACCAAAAGTACCTACCCAGCCTGAAAAGAATTGGGATGCTGTTTTTTCTGCAGTGTCTGTTTGTGATGTCAGAATTAACTTTGGGAAAACTGATATCTGGCACATGCAGATCAGAATCATATTATAATTGTTGGCTTTTGGCAAAGTCCCTACAAATTCCATGTCCAGGCAGTCCAGGGGAAGCATAGGGAAAGGCAGAGTCAGCATCTTGCCAGTTGGTACTTGTGTTGAACTCTTGATGCACTGACAAGTATTGTAATACTTTGCAAAATGCTCTGCCACTTTTGCCATGTGGGGCCAGAAAAAATCACGTCAAAGCTCAGATACTGTCTTCAGGTAGTCAAGGTTTCCAAGGCATGTGTTTACTTTGTTTATGAGGCTGTGTTGGATACCCGCTGATTGCGGGATATATAGTTGGTTGTCAACATAAAGTAGCCCATCAACTACTGTGCAGTCATCTTGTAGTGGCAAAACCAAGAGTAGTGCATTGTAGAATGGGTCTTCTGCATACCCTGCTTAAATCTGGCCCCCAACTTGTGGTGAAAGCTCTGGTCCCTCCTGGAACAAGGCAGCTACACAATCTACCCGCTCCAGAGAAATCTTTTTATCATCAATATGCTTGAGCCATCTGCTACTGAGTTATTGTCCCCTTTGACCTATTGAAATTCAATATCAAAGCCAGCCAGTAGCTCAATCCATCTAGCATGACACCTGCTCAGAGTTTTCTGCTTGTGAAGATATTTGAGTGAGTGCTGGTTGCTCATCACGTGTACCTTCATGCCCAGTAATATCATCCTCCAACGTTTCAGAGCATGAATTACAGCCGGTATTTCCTGCTCATGGACTGGGTAATTCTTCTTGGCTGGCGTCATCTGGTGTGATTTGTAAGCAGTTAGCAAAGCTAGCTTCCATTCCTTCCCTTGGAACAAGGCAGCACCTAATCCGGATCCACTTGCGTCTGGGAAGAGTCACAATGGAACATCTGAGTCAAAGGCAACTTTCAAGTGAGGCAACAAGGTCATGAGCTTCTTGATTTTGTTGAACTTGTCATCTTTGGCTGTCTCCCATTGGAACTTGCACTACGCCAGATCACTAATTTACCACTGAGTTTAAAAAATTGAAACTGTAGAAAGATATCACCAATACAGGAGAAGTAAGAACAATTTGAAAAGAATGGTTGAATTCATGGGTGCTGTCCTCTCATTTTGTATATTTTTGTATATTTTTGCCAGGAGTTTTGAAGCCCTCCCAAAACAAAAAGCTCACAGGGATATCATGTCAGAAAGTCAATTTGGTACAAAACTAGCAAGATTTGGGCAAAAACCTCCAATGCACAAAAATATGAGAATTTTCAAACACTTGCAATTTATGGAAGCCACATGATGGCTCTACAAGGTTTATTAAGGCGCTGAAGCCATTGTAGTAATGATTTCTATGCTCATATGATATATCACACCCTTTCTTGGAGACACACAACTTTTTGGTGTACCTGAGCTGTAGAGCTAGAATGTGGAATTCTGGATGTCAAGAAACTACATGTGTTGGAGCAAAATTGATGATTTTGGTGGTGTTGCCAAGTCACTGTCTCTCTACCTGCCAGTTTTGGACCAAAGTTGGGTTTCTGAAATTATTTGCATTGCATTTGTAAAATTTTTAAAAAATATGTCAGATGATTGGAATGCACCAAAGGGCCCAACCAATATTTTTGCATATTTTTCTGACCCCTCCCAGCTTCTCAATAGTTTTTTATGTTTGCTCAATTTTCTAACCTCAGCGGTAAAGTTTCATTTTGGTGTAGTGTTGGAGGCCTCAATCTTGCTACTTGTCAAAGGCATCTGGCTATTCATATAGCGTTGCAATCCCCAAATAAACCTTTTCATCCACTGTACCGTTACCAAGAACTTTTTCACTCCTCTCGCTGACTTTGGTGTCTTCCATTCCAAAACCTGATTCAACTTCTCTTCATGCACCTTAATACCTTCTTCAGAAATCCGTTCACAAACAAACTTGTTTTCCTTTTGAAAAAACTTTGACTTCTTATGACTACAGTAGATGTTTGCATCACGCAAGCATTGTAAGACTAGTTGAGGGTGCTTTGCGTGTTCTTCTGAAAAATTTTAGAAAATGAAAATTTTGTCCAGATAGGCCACACAGATTGAATTCACCAGATCTCCTAATGCTTCTTTTAGTTGTCCTTGATGTGTCCTTGGTGTGTTAGTTGAGCCCGTTGGAATGATGCACCACTTGTATAATCCCCACAGAGTGTGTACCACTGTCAAGGGAATTTTGGATTTTCTCATCCTTTTTTTGAAAAAGTGTTTGTCAAATCAACAATTGAAAAAAATCCCCATTGCCATTACTGTCTGACTGTTCAAGATGCCGTAATTGCATACCCATCTTAGAAGTTCACTAGGGTCCTTCTATGGAATGATCAAAATTAGGGAGGCATAATGGCTGGTTGAACACTGGATTTGGCCTGTAGCAAGATTCTGATCAATCAACTTTCTCCATGTCTTCTGATGCTTTGGAGGATACTGATATTTTTTCATTTTTCACAGCATCTTTATCCTTGAGTATTATTTTGTGTTGGATTTTTGAACTTGGATGTTGTAGTTTCTCAGGGAAAGATGAATCCACAAACAACACCTCATATTCTGCTTTGTCAGAAACCACTGGTATATCCACCTGGAACAGGACACCAATCTTCAAGTATCTCACTCTCTAACTCCTCCCCATAATGCACAACTAATAGTTGACTCAACACTTATGGGATCATTCCTGTCCCAATCCTTTCTGGCTCACTAACTTGATGTTCCCAACTAGTCAGACTGCCCCATTAAGTCTTTCAATACACAATAGTCTAGTAATTTTGCTCCACTTGGTTCACAGCTCATAGCACATTGATTGATAGAGACAGAAAGACAAAGAAGGTTGAGGAAAGGCGTTCCTAAGATTCCATCATACTCTCCTTCCACATCTCTCAGCTTGAAATAATTCCTGTCAAACTTTCTCCCCAACACAGGCTTGAGACGATTGGCCGTGGTGAATTGTGTCAGGATTGTAGTAGGTGAGTCTGATTTGACTGCAAGTCCAATTTGGGTTGGTCCAACCAATTGTTGTTTTTGAAGATTAAGCTTCTCTGCCATCCAACCCATAAGCAGATTGATTTCAGCCCCGGGGTCAGCTAATGCATGGATTTTTGTGCCATTGCAAATGAGTTCAATGATGACACAGGGACTGCTGGTAGCAGAGACACACCCTTCTGAGCCAGCTTGGGTGAGTTTTTTGTCCAATACCTGCAACACCACAATGGAAGCCTGGCTGAGTTCCAGGAACTTGGTTGTTGCTGATATCATTGTGTATGCCTGTTGGCTTCCCGGTGATGGCTGTGTTTTTTGCCCTGCATGAGTATGATTGGTTGAGGGGGCAGTTTTGGCGTGTAGTGGTATATAGCTGGCTGGCTTAGGAGGAGCCACATACCCAGGTGGGAAAAGAACTTTCTCACTGGCATATGGGCCTTTACAGGCTTGATAATTGCTACCACAGTATCCCTTGCAAAAATGTCACTTCCCTAAGACATCCAAATAGGAATGAACTTTCCAAGTGAATTCTTTTTTGCTTAACCTGGGCTTAAAGGACGGAGTGGCTGGGCTTCTTGTCAAGCATGCAATCAATGGTGCAGCTGCAATTTTTGATTTTGGGACCATGATATGCATGGCGACTAAAGAATTGAATAATGTCTTGCATTGGCTCTCAAAGATGTTGTACATAGATCCCTTCTCCTCACTAAAACTCCACAACTTAATGGCTGACTTGAACTCTTCCAGCATGCCATACTCCACCAATCTTACCAATTTATAATTGTCAAGCTTGACATTGTCAAAATTGATGAGGTTCTGAATGGTTTGTGCTCTGGTGCTGTACATCTTAAAGTCTTCAATTGGCAACATGCATAAGTCTTGAGCCCTTTCATATAGTCGGCTCATCCAGTTGGTGGTTAACACTGCTGCAAACTCGTGGTGCACAAACTCCCTCCATGACCCTTCCACACACGGGTTGAACCCTCCTTCATAGAAGGAGTGTGTTTTGGGCTTGGCTAGGAAGCTCCTAACTAGGATGATTTGATCTTCATCCAAAACCACTCCCTTAGTTCTGGAAAATGTCTTCCATGCCAAGAACCACATCAAGAAAGTGTCAGTGTTGTGATACGGTCTGTGGTAGAAAGGCCCGTTGGATGTGCAAAACCAAGTAAGATCCACACTTCCATTGTCACGGCTGACGTTGTGGAAA
>KZ123595.1:19234-31594 GCA_002157025.1 Melampsora abietis-canadensis | reverse complement strand
AATCACAGCTTCATGGTGCTTTATATTCTCTTCAATTTTTTGCATGAGTTGAGGTAAAAGATGAGAGCAAGTGTCCTTTTTTTCAGAAGAGCTGAAAGTGTGGTGCGAAAATTTAACGGTCTACATACAGACTCACACTGAGTTTCAATCTTGACTTGCTTTGTGAAAGTAACAAAGAAAACTCATTTGTGAACAAAATTCTCCATCACAAGCATCAGTCATTTGAATGATGAACGGTTCACAAGATACATTTTGAAATGATGATACTTGCATAGAATAAATAAAACAGGTAAGGAAAGAACTATGCTGATACACACAATTGCATTGCCAAGGTAGAAATGAAACCCCAGAAAATGTTCATACCACATTACTTCTTTGCAGTGATAGCATCAGCAGCTTTGCCCACCTCCTGAGCCCCAGCCTTAACATATCCACCACTTTTGATCTTCAAGTCCTCTAATTCTTTGGTTGTTTTGTTCATCATTTCCATTGCTTTTGATTGAAGAGCACCAGTTTGTTTCACAGCGGTGTCTTGCATGTTCTTTTCAGTGTCACCAGCTTGTTCTGTCAACGGCTTGTATGAAGTTTGGTCATCCACTTTTTTTTGGCTGTTGCAACAAGACTGAAGACTTGTGTCACATCAAAAATCTTCAAAGGCCAGGTTCAATATCAACTTACCTTTGGGCTTGACCAATAGCACTTGCCGCCATATTTTGTGCCTTGTCTACGTAAGACTCCTGTCCAACTCCACCTTTGTTCTTGCTCTTGGCTTCTGATTTCAGGTCCTTTGCTTTGTCTGTAGCGGTTTTGGCTGCGTCTTCAGCTTTTGCTTGTCTGGCAGCAACATGTCTGAAAATTGTGAGGAGAAAGTTTAGTCAATCAAAATACTTTGTCAGATGCTAGGACAACATCAAAACCAGCCTCACCTCTTGACTGCGTCTAGTGCCTCGCCAGTGGGTTCATAGGCCTGGTTAATGAGTCCACCAAGAGTCTGACCACCAGCTGCATTGTTGGCCTCAGATACTGCTTTGTCTGTTGCTTCTACTGCCTTAGTTTGTGTAAGGCCAGCAGTCTCTTTGACATGTTGGATTGTATTCAATGCTAGAGCAGTTGCCTGCTTGATTAGACTCTGACAAATATTGAGCAGAAAGATGAGTCACTTGCATTGAATAGAGTTGAGGTTGAGGACTTACATTGCAGTGGGGCTTTGTGCTGTCTGCTGACTCACCAGCCTTTGATTTGGCATCATGGGTAAGATCTTGGTCCTACAGAGAACATACTACAATCAACTGAAACCTAAACAAGATCTAATACAGTTCTTAATCCATCATCTTTGCTGCTCACCTTGTCTTTTGCTGAAGAAGCTTTGCTGCCAGCTGTATCTTTTTAAGAAGCAGCCTGATCACTTGCTTTGTCTTTTGTTGATTCAGCATTATTGCTTGCTTTTTCCTTTGCAGAAGTGGCCTCATTTTTGTCTTTGTTGGCTGCATCTGAACCAAAGTCTGCAGCTTCCTGTCCTTTCTTGTGAGCAATACCAGAAGTCACCTTGGCTGCATCAACAGTTTCAGACACTAAAGAGGCAACCCTGTTGTAAAGGTCCTATAGTTTAACACAAGAGTTTAGGAATATTTCAATTTCTGCTAGAAAATCTGGAAAGTGGCGGGGTGGAATTGGGAGATGACATTAATCAATCTAGCTTACTTTTCCTGATTCTGGAGCTTGATTGCTAGCTTCACCAGCTTTGTTTTGAGCATCTTTTGATACATCACTGGCCTGTTGATGAAAAGCAGGATATCAAAGATATGTTAATGATCCTTGTTATATAGTCCATTCAAGCAAGCACCAAACCAAGTGAAGGGTCTAACTTTGTTCCCAGTTTTCTGAGCTTGGTATGAAGCATTTTAAGGTATAATGTTTGAGACAGGAAGTTGAGAAAGCTTCAAAAAGTCATAATTGAGATGAGGTAAGTAAAATCGTGTAGACTTAATTGAGTTGAAATGGAGACAATGAAAGGTGAGCATGTGTATATTTGTTCAATGGTGGTTTAAGTAGAAAAAGGTAGACAAGCCACAATAACTGATTGAGTGTATTTTGTTCTTCAATTTTCAACTCTCAAACCGGTTTTGGTTGATAATTCAATCACCGGCTCTGCCAATTGCCAAAGCCAAACAATGATGTCATATTGCTCAAGTCACAATTACTCACCAACACATTCTCCATTGTAGCATCAAAACCAAACAGTGTTGCCCGTGATCATCCTTTCAAGGGCTAAACTCTTCTGGTAAATCCCACAGAGGGAAGCTGGCTCAAGCCCTCCATGTCAGCACAATTCCTAACTTAACTAAGTACCTCCTCATGTGTGTGTCCTTTGGAGATTGCGGAGGAGGGACTTACAACCTATACATGTCTCCTTGCCTGCTACCCTTTCTGAAATATGTCAGCACAAGTCCTAACTTAACCAACTCATGCCCGTGTCCTTTGGAGCTTGCAGAGGAGGGACTTACAACTTATAAATGTCTCCTTGCCTGCTACCCTTTCTGAAATTCGCGTTTTTTGGCCATTTTTGACTCCATCTACACCACGGGGTAGCATTTGGTTGCACAAGCAACTGGAAACTGGTCAAGGTGTTGATCTGGTCAGCCCTGGCCAAAAACTCAGCTTTCGGCCAGATCATGATGGTCGGACAAACCCTTCAGAATCTGGACAAAAGCTGGGATCTTGGCCATAAATCCGCTGAGCAACCAGATTATGGATGGTTGATTGGCTGGTTGATCTGGCAAGAGATCAACCAGCCTTTTGGCAAACAAAAGACCGTCAAAATGATTGTCTTTGAGGGCGGTCAAATGAAGCACTGCAATTAAGGTTGCTTTTTTTGCATCCACCTTGATAGAAGGTATTCTCACCACAAGTTTTTTGATCCGATCTCATGAGAGCTCCCAGAATTTGTTCTTTGGTCTGGGATCTCTTCACAATCCTCCTTGCCATTGATGCCCACACCCACATTGGATGTATGGTGTTGGTAGGAAGGTAACAAGAGGTGTGATCAATCAGTTCTCACATGATCAACAACACCTCTCAAAATTTTCAAGAATGGCTGAACGCCCGCTGTAGGGCCATCTGACGGATGGTCATTGCTGCTGGTTGCTTTCTTGACTGGCTTTGCTATAGCAAAATGATGGTCAGCCACCACCAAGCGATTTGGCCTGTTGGTGGTCATTTCTGACCGCCAATTGCTAGGCCAGATTACCCTGTGGTGTAAGCTACTCAATTCACCACTAGACAATGAACGTTTTTAAATCAGCCAAGTTGTTCTGCTACATCTTGTACTTCTTCCTTTCCAAAATCCAGATGTGTTTGTTAGTATTTGTAGTCTTCAGTTCTCCAGTGAAGACTATAACATTGAGCTTGCTTGATCAAACAACTGCACTGTTGGTTGAAACTATTCTCTTGTCCAAAACGTTTTAGACAACAGAGAGAGGAAGACACAGAGAACATAGATAGTACAGAGGAGGATTTAACTCAAAAGAACCAAGTTTATGTATAATCATCTGTAGTCGGACTCGCAGCAAGCTCAGCAATCAAAATTTGGAATTCCAAAATAAGAGCTCCTTTACACTTTTGCGCTCTGAAACCGTTAAGAAGAATCTGAATAGACCAAAAGATTGGAAATACAAAGATCTACAATTTTCTCAGGTTGATTCAAATGTATGGATTGTGTAGAATGGTGGAATTGAAGGTTGGAGTTAGTCCCAGCCAAACTAAAAAGGGTATCACACAACAATGTGTGTATAAGGCGCAACCCCCCCTCTCTGCAGGCTCCGGAGGTTTGGGGGGCTTGTGTTAAGCTAGGCACAAGTCAAGGTTGTTGCTGCTTGGATCAAGAAAGTGGTCTGACTTCACTGAGGCATTCATGACATGACCACAGAATGCGCCTACTAAAGGCAGTCTCCTAGAAACATGTGTTTTGAACTCCCGCGGAGCTCCGCCCCTGCCAAACTGGTAAGTCCTTTCCTACCTTCACCCATAGCTCTACCAGATTCCCAGTCATTCCTTGGGTTTTCTTGAGGCATTTCACAACTTCCAAGGCTTGCAAGGCTGGCAATAACTGAAGTCACAAATGTACATTGTTGAAGGGCTTCTGGATTGCCTTTGGCACGCGCTTATTTCGCCATAACCTTTTTAAAGACAACGGGGATTGTCAGGAATACAGACCCAATGGGAAATCAACCTCGGGCTTCATTGTTACGCCCGTGGCCTCACTATGGACTCGGGAATCAGCCTAATGCCCAACACATCTCAAATCCTGGCATTTTAGTTCGCTTAGCGCATTGGCGCATTGATGAAAGATAAACAGAAACTGAAGCTTTGATTACAGGGATACTATGTTGTGCCCAAAGAGAGAAAGACAAAAAATGAGAATTGTGGACATACATTCAGCGTAAAGTGCGCGTTGCGTCAAATTTTGTAAACAATGAAAGTGAACAAGTAGAGTTTGAGGAAAAAGCAAGAAAGTGTAGTATCAGCTGAGTGCAAAAGTGAGAATAAAGCAAGACAACTAACTGAGCAAAAAGGGGATGTAGATGAAGGACAGGAACAATAATAAGCACAAAGTCCAAAAGGCAAAGTAATACGAATGTCAATTAAAATCCGATTAATGGCAAATGCGCAGTAAAGGCCTGAAAGAATAGTGAGTATTACTTTCACCAGCGCATTTTGATCATCATTTCACGAGATTGAACGGTTCAATCCGGTGGGAATTTATATTCAACAATTCCAAATTCAAGAGAACTTGAGTTGAGTTGACTCCACATAGACTTCACACAAGCATTAGTAGTATTTGAGGGTTTATCACGATGAACCGATTGAATTCGTAAGGTTTTCTTAGATCGGGTATGATTTGAGTTATAGTTAAAAAAGGAGGGTTTTGGAGATACGCCAAATCGAACCCCAATTCCCGTAACCGATTTCAGTTTCAAACAGGCGATGAAAAAAACAAGAAAGGTAAGTTTCTTGATGGTTTTCAGATGCAGGGAGATAGGGTAGGAGTACTCACAGTATGTGGAGTCGCAAATTCTTTGTTTTGAAAGGGTTTGTGAGATAGATTTAGATAATCGTGCAGAGTCTCTTGAAGGATGTAGACGGGGACGTTCAAATGTAGGCAGAAGTGACTCGCGGGATTGATGATGTTGACATGAACTTATTGGTAATGAAGATAAAGAGCTATATTTTGAGATTGATGAACTCAATCTTGGAATCATCAGCATCATTGGCATTGGGAAAGTGTGATTAACATGGAGGACTTGACTGTTGAAAACACCAGATTCTCGACTTTTGCTAGATTGTGGTGGTAAGGTTGGAATTATACGTACGATATGGCTAGTTTGATTGCTCGATGATTTGCATGAACTGATACGCCATGATGATTGAAAGTGATGACCTGAAAGACGGAAGAAGGTAAGCAAAATGAGTGATGCTCATAACAATCAAAACTTTTAAATAATTGAAAACGTTACTATATTAATTAATCTTCCAGAGCTCGCAATAAAGTTTTTCAAACTTGGCGATTTTATTTTCAGGCCACCAAACTGACATACTATCTGGCAATAACGAAGAAATCCAACGCGTTCAAAGGTGGGTATCATGAATGATCAAGTTTGGATGACGAGCGAATGATTGGTGAATATACAATCATCGCTTATAATACCAAATGGCCAACATGAAGCTCTCATTTGTCAAGTCCTCTTAAGACCTAATCCATCAGCAACTTCCTACATGAAGTTTAACAACCAAAGTACCCAGCGGTCATAAGAACGATTGTCAAGCATTTGATCAGTCTAGAAAATAAGATCTTACCAGATGAAAGTGAAGGGAAGTGTCCAATTGGTGTTGTAAGCAAAGTCTCATTGATGGGATGTGTCGGGGTTTTGCCGGGCTCGTTGGGACGCATGATGCAGTAGTGAAAGGGGGAGAGATTGATCCATGAACAATAATTTCTAAGGCAAAAAACGTAACTAAAGTTCATTTCCAATCCTCGAGAATTATGCAAAGTTAGAATTCAGCGTGAGGATAATGCCAATGAAATCGCTAAGTCAGAACAAACGAAGGACAAAGAGACCCAGCGTGGCAGACAATAGAGCACCTCTAGGGGAAGAGTCATCCAGAGCCGACTGGAACGTTATGCGAGGTCATCCCCTCCCTTTAGCGCGTCTTTTCCTTCCGTGGTCACATCAACTGGCGTATCTCCGTGACTAGGTGTTCTGCACCATCATCGGGCGGCCTTCTTCTACAGAACTTCTTGGGTCTGCTCAGGTCTGCTCAGGTCTGCTCCCACTTCCCAACAGGCTAATGTCCCATTGCGCGTTTGGGTCTCTTGACATCACGAGACCGTATCGCCGAATAAAAATGTCATCCTCAGCATCCCTCATTTGATGACTCCACACAATCCAGCGTCCTTCGCATTGCCCCGCTGACAATTCCTCCTCGGAACACCGGGCAAAGACCGCCCTCCTTTCATCAATACCAATGTGTCAACTGACACCCAAAAGGAATTGGAGCCGTGCGATTCCACTTTCCAAATTTCTAAAACCCACGGTACTGGAATCCAATCCGGTCACTTTCGCATGAAAATCTTGTGTCGGAGTTTCGAAAGTTCTCAGAAAGGTTATGGTGGAATAAGCCCAGGGGCTCGACGACTGGCGAGCGTGGGACTTGGGCTACAGTCAATTCAGAAAAGATTGACCGATTTTGCCCGCAAAACTCGAGCAAATTGGCGGGAAATTGGTGACAAGCTTATGTAAATTGACAATTAACAGACACCCGAGTTTGCGAGGATAGAGTGTCTGATTGAAGTACTCAGTTCAGTTAGCAATACATCATCTTAATGAGTTTGACTCATTCTAGATGTTAAGTGATGGTATCAACACGCCCTCGAAATCCGACTGCAGCACCCCCTATAAATAATCGGTCGGAAACTTAAAATGTGTGAGAGGCAGGAAATCCTAAAGATTTTGCAGGAATCAACGTGGGAAATACATAACCTTCCGAACTTCGACAATCAACCCCCTCAACTTTGATTCTTTATCCCGTTCGCTACGTACCAAAAGTATTAGATCGCGTTATGAAGCCTCAATGCACTAGCGTTTGGCCGTTCGTCTTGGTGATATCAGCTTTTTTTTTCACCCTGCCACAAGCAATTGGTGCTGTCTCAGCCGATGATGATTGTCGAAGCGTACAAGAGCGTGCCACGGAGGAAAGGTATGCCTTCATCCACCATATGGTCGGAAATACCTATAGCTATCGATTGGTGGGTCTATTTGGATGATATGTCGAGCTGAAACTATCCTCGAGATCGAATTTATATATCTTGTATCTTGTTTTCTATACGATCACCTATGATAGGTTGACTGGATAACGGATTTGATGCACATACAAGAAGATGGCTTTGATGCAGTTGCCTTGAATCTTGGACCGTGAGTTTCTTCCATGATCATTTCCCTTTAACTTACTTGGACTGATTTGCAAACGGATGTCTGTTTGTAGAGACTGTTGGCAATCTGCGTCTGTCGCACTAGCTTACAAGGCCGCATCTCAGCTTGGAAACAAAGTCAAATTGTTCCTCAGTCTCGACATGTACGTGACTCCTATGGCTTTGATACTTCTCTATGTCCAAGTTAGGTCATCCTACTAACTAAGGTGTTGTTCAAATCGTGTCACGGAAACTGTGTAATTCCAGGACTAGTTGGCCTCAAACTGGCGACGGCGACGCGGCAAAACTAGCCGCCCTTGTCAACAAAGTATGTCGATGTTTGTATCTCATGATCAGTCTCATGTCACAACAGTGATTGGGCCACGCGCGTATCACTCGAATTGATACTCATCTTCATGGCCCTAAATAAAATCTTAGTATATCGACCATCCAGCTCAATTCAAATACCTCGGTAAAGCCTTCTTCAGCACCTTTGCCGGGGATCAATACTCAGGATCGTTTGGAAGGGCGACCGTCTGCGATGGTTGGAATTACTTTCGTTCCCTCATTACCACCGCAAATACGACTGGGACCTATTTCGTTCCCGCATTCTTTCCTTCCAACTTCAGCTCCGTATTGAGCTGCGTCGATGGACTTTATTCTTGGAACAGCGCTTGGAGTCTGACGGCAGATCCAGTGAGCGATGCCACCGATAAGGTCAGTCTGAATAAAGCTTGATGCCTATCTCTTGACATCATGCTGAAAGATACTGTTTTATGTGGCAGGACTGGATAAGTAAACTTGGCCAAAAATCTTACATGGCGAATGTCTCGCCCGCTCTGTTCACCAATTACGGCGCAAACAGTTTAAATAAACATACCCTGTACAACACTGGAAACAATTATGCTCAGCGATGGGCACAAGTGAGTGCGATCCCCAGTATTAAGTTTGTTCGAGTTGCAAGTGAGCCCTTGATATATTTGGTCCCGTTTAAACTTCAGAGTTTAACTTACTGACTCAAACAATTGATTAGCTTATAACGACTTTGGGGAGTCAAATTATATCGGAGCACGACCACACTCTACTCAGCTTCAGCCGGCCACTACTACCTGGGTAAATTTTACCTCAATCGCATCCTTGATCCTCATTTTCTTATTCCTGTCGGACCTATTTGATATTGACTATTGATTGGATGCAATAGGTTAATGGGGCAAATCACCTACCTTGGGAACGCATAACCAAGCCTTATATTGAGATGTACAAGACAGGCAAACCCACACTCCAACGATCAGACTTGATTATTTGGGAATACCGCCTTCATCCCAAGGCCGCCGTCGCAACAAAAGACACGGTTGGTAGACCTCCCAATGCTGATTGGCTTTCAGATGAGGTTAGTCTCCGAATCTTTTAGTCATTCTTCTTCTGTATTTATTTACTTCAAACCGCTGACTGTGCTAATTTGATTGTGTCTTACGCAGGTATACGTGACAGCGTACCTTTCTCGAGACGCAGAAGTAAGAGTAGGTATGGGGCGGAATCAGTCGACTGTACTGAAGTTTTCTGGCAAACCGGGCATGAACCATTTCGTGGCTCCTTTCCCTGCTTCGCCCGACGGGCCCGTTGTGATTGGAATGTATCGCAATGGAACGAACGTAGGAGGCTTGCAGCAAAGTGAAGTCGAGATCACCTCTCAACCCGTCACTTACAACTTCAACCCAGTATGTTTCCTCTTCTCATCTTCAAAGTCAGCAGAGCTTTTGCCTTTCTGGCGTGTATACTAAGGATTGCTTTTGTGTTTCTCGCTTTCTGTGTCGCACCTACAGATTGTAGATCAGCTTTTCCACGATCCTGATTGGGAGGCATGTCTTCAATGATCTTTCCCGATGCCCGGACCACTTAACTCTTACTCCTGAGTTTAAGAGCCCTCATAGTGTTTACTTTCTTTGATATTTTACTCCCTTTTACTTCCATGTATATAGTATACACATACAATTTGGTGACCTAGTTCCATCGCACGCATGCAACTCTTCAATGGCCAGTTACTTTTTGTTTGCAACCTGGAGTCAGACCTTTCATCCACGGTCCAAAACCCCACAATTGTTAAATCGAGTGCCCGATGTGCTTAGATTGCGGGAAGAGAACTATACCATTTGTATCTCTGGTCAGATTGAGATAGATCTATTCCCCACAGAAGATACTGGGAGTTGAATGGCCACAAAGTTTGGAGACGTGGTAAAACTGGCTGATTACTCCTGGATCTTGGTATCAAAGCTTGCACGGTTCCAAGTTGACGTAAATCATAGCATGGAATTTGATGCACTCCTTGTTTGCAATCATATGCTACTGTGATTCACGTTGGTATTTTCACTCTTTCCAAAGCTTGTCAAGTTTAATTCCACATAGGGGTCACTCAAGCAAGATGTCTGATATCATCAGGAAACACGTTGTATTTGAACAGATGAAGAACACTCTGATGTCAGTGCTCCCGGTTTGGTCTCATATTCCAGCACTTGATATATGTATGAGCTGGGCTGGGTCCCATTTTGGGATAGCTATCATTCTGACTATTCTGTGTTAAATTCATACGTATCTTATCTGCTTCACTGGATGATAATAATGAGCTGAAGGTCTGGTTCAAAAGCAGCTCTCTGATGTGTTGAGCGTAGTAGCTCATGGGCACCATTGTCCAACTCTGTCACATTCCCTCATTTTGGATGCAATGACATGTTTTCATGATCATCAAACCAAACTGCAAAGGTTTGCTGATTTGATCGGATGTAGACGCTTTTTGTTTAACACGTGCAGAAGTTGAATCTAGCTAGTCAAGCACATGTTTCCCATTCAGTCAACTGGAATAGGGCACAGGCACCGATGTTTTGCATCTTCTCTGGCAGATATCCAAGACAGGTGAAAAAAGGTGAGAATTTGAAGTTTGAGAAGGACAAAATTCCACATCCAAGTCGATTAATGCAGTAATAATTTAATCTTTTTGGATATTTCTACTGCACTCTTTTATCTACTTCTACAAATCACTGAACATAAGTCACTTTTCAATTTCGTTTCCGCGATAGATTGCTTCTTCATAATGAATCTATGATGAGGTATTTTGGAAATAAGGAGAAGCTGAGAGTGTTAGACAAAGGCCGGATCAAAAAAGGCCAAATGAGGTCAAAGTTCCATCCCGGCGGCGGCATTCGCGCCTGAAGTCTCAATCTAGCTGGGTACATCCAAGCTACAAGAGTCACACAGATGGGAATAGTATGAGAGATAAAGGCTGACAAGATTACATATATAGTGACTGACAAGGTCCATTCCAAGAGCATCCGATTGGATTCCATCTCTTCTTTGGTTGCACCGATAGCTTCGAAAGCCTGCGAAGAACAAGGGATCGAAGATGAGTCATAGCCCTCAGAATGCCTTCGGAGCGCAAGACAGGTGGGACTTACCCCTCTGGTCAGCCAGAGCTCGCTGCAGCCAACATCAGGTCGGGATGAAGGAATATGCATGGTGCATCCATCCACGATTGGGACTACAGTCAGAGTACCTGGGGTAGCTGTTGGCCGGATTTTGTTCACAAGGCTGGATCAAATAGAATGAGTAAGGTTCAGTCAGGTGTAACGTGATGGATATGATGAAATATAAGAGTTCTTACAGTCTCTTGAAGCAATTCCTTTTATCAACACTGTTGATACCCGTTCAACATGAAATCGTGAGTTGCTCACTCAGAATCGATCTACTAGGCGGAAATGTTGATATACTCACGACTCGAGCCAGCCTGTGTGTGTAGCCTGTGGGTCCTCGTCAACACCTCCGTTCCAAAGACAGGCGGATACTGAGTTTGAGGTGTAGGGTTGGCCACAAATCTAGTTGCAACAATCGAAGCATCAACACAGAACTTGCCGCGTGTAGAAATGAGTGAATCACGTACAGTCTCTTCGTCTCCTGAAACTTCAACACTCTGTTTTATTTGCGTTCCAAATTTGGGAGGAGTGGTTGGTTGTTAGCTATCAGCAATCAGATCGGGTACCCTCTTCCCAAAAACTCTGTTTTGCTCTTAAAAAGACAGTTATGCGTACCCCTATAAGATTCTTGAACGGGTTTGAGGTAGATGGTGAGGTTGCGCGGTAAGGATTTTCACCTGGAATCTTGTCACAAGTGAAAAGATTAAGGTCAGCGCGTGAGAAGACGTGGTTGGATTCTTTTGCGCTTACCATCCTGACCTGGCCCTGTGCCGTGAACGGGGAATTTGTGGGTCTTCTTTGAAGTTCCTCCCAAAAGGAGTAGCAGACTGTGTGAGGGGGTACGAACTCTTGGGATATGACGAATGGAGCACTTAATAGAAACAAAAGGACTAGGAAGGGTTTAAACATCTTGATAATTGGATCTACGGATTGCATGAGCCGCTGTTGGAAGGACGAAACGTTTATATAAGCTCGTCAACGTCGCGCGGCTGAACTCGCGGTCTTGCCACGACAGAGCCTCACTCTAATCAAATTGACCAGGACGTAGTGCAGAAGCCCACTTCCAACGGAATGCCTTTTTGCCAAGTCGGACCGAGGCTATCATATCACGACCACACAGACACAGCCTACAACGGACCGTTATCAAGCTAGATCACCAGGCAATTGCCGTAGGAGGAGCTTCCGGATTCTGAGATACAAGACATAAGTGGATGCTCGGACTGCGTTGGAAGAAAAATAAAACTCCTGGACATCTGGATAAATACGACTGAGACCGTTAGGCACGATTTGAGCAATCATAATCAGAATGAGTCAATCAGATAGCCGTGAATGGGGCTTTTGACAGATAATAGGGCTTCAGCATCAGGGTGCTTGAGAATCAGAACCGTCAGCCTCTTCCATTCTCTTGCACACATCATCCGAAAAACAATGAAG
>KZ123595.1:0-19184 GCA_002157025.1 Melampsora abietis-canadensis | reverse complement strand
GGACTTTGTTAAGTTTGTACATAGCCATAAGTTTAAAGTGAGGTGTGTAGGGTATGGGGTTGAACAAGTACTAGCTCAAACACAGCCATACACCCTGACCGTCCGCGTGTAGATACATACACCACACACCCAGGCAAGTTGAGCTCTCCTGTTTCAATGATTCTAGCTTAAAGGCTTACTGAGAAATCAGATAGAAGATAAAATATTTACTTATTGTGGTTTGTTCAGGATATTGCGAGTCGCATTGGAGCAAAATGTCTTTGTTTCTGGAAACGAATGTGGCAAAACATCCTATCAAAGTGACATGGCGTCAAAACATGAAATGGCTCACAACATGAAGGCTATTCTTCTGCTCAAAAATCCAGCGTAAAGCTTCAAAATCAATGGATTCATTGACCAGGTTTGGTGAATTGATATTGTTTTCTAAGAGCCTATGTTTATTTCAACAAATTATAACAATATCTACAAATCTGACATGTTCTGATCTTTTGACAAGCACGAGTTAGCTCTTAATTATTTAATTTCAACTTTGTTCCAATCCATACCACCAAGCCAAAAGTGGTTCATAGGTCAGAGATATTTTGTAATCTATGTTCAAATGTCCTATGGGATTTTGTGAAATTTAACATAGATTTACTGATCCTAAAGTACATTGAATTTGACCTATCAGAGTTCCAAGAATATAAAATTATGGGCCCTTGAGCATGAGTCTATCACTCTTTGTGACTGGGCCACTATCTGAATACAGTTCTTGGACTTGTAGAGGATTGGTCATATAGCGTGTTTCTCAACTTATTGCAGGAAAAACCGTCAAAACTGTTTTTTTCTGTTTACACATTCACCCTGAAGAAACCAACTTTGTTCTCAGTCTCTACAAGCCCAAGGTAAATTAGCACAATTGATTCATGGCTGCTTGCCACCTCTCATAAAACATCTGGTTAGATAGAAGTAGTTAGCCACAGATACTCAAACAAAGACACTGAAATCAAGTGGACCAATGGAGATATGTGCACAATGGTGGCAAAGGGATTCTCATTATATAGGCATTTTTGGGGCCAAGTAAAAACAGTAATTGTGATATGAATCTTACTGGTTGTAAGAAGCTACAAGCTTCAAACAATTCTGATGTCTTACAGAAGCAACATCAGTATTCATAACATACCATTATGGATCAGCCAAGGATGGACTTTCTGGGAGAGATCATTAAATTATAGGATCAGAAACCAGACTATGCTTCTGTAGAGCAACTTGACGCCCGAGTGCATAGAAAAACCCCTCTGGATCAGTTTATAAGCCGGAAAAATGACAGTTTATTGTTTAGGTGCCTTTCACCACCTGCATCAAATGGGGGAATCAAACTGACTACAATTAAAAAAGGGACTGTTCACAAAGATCAAGTCAAGTCACAGAAGAAGCATTATTTTGCTTGATGAACAAGTATTCTTCTTCACCTTTGACTGATGTTATATTCACAGAGAAGGTCTTCAACTTTGAGGAACATTCAAGAAACGGTAAGATTTGGAGCAATATGAAGACTCGTCTGTGAACCTATCATGGCCAATATAATCTCCTCTCCTCGTACCTTCCTGAAACCCAAAAGCACGAGGTTGACTGACCAGTCCAGATTATTTCAAAGCGTCTCCGACAAGTACTAGAATGGTCATAGTGTTGGAGCTATCCACTTTTGAGTCCCTATTTATATTTTTGCATGACGCGAGGGCTCGAATAACCCGGTCCCTGCTCTACATTGCTGATCAAGTATGGTGTGCCAGTGAAAAGGTGTGCCAGAAAGTTCGAAATGAGAGTGCATATATAGCTAGCTAGTAATCAAAATTAAGTTAAATATTGCTTATACCTTATTTCAGTTTGCAATCTGCAGCGCTGCATGCTGAGCTAAGGATATTGCATTCGATAAATTGGGTGTTATCAGGGAAGGGTATCTGGCGTCACAGAGGCGGACGAGAGTCAGTGAGATGTATGTACAAGTAGCAACAAAGAAAAGAAAAGAAGATTGGTCTGATGGGTCTTCTTTCTCTTTTCAAAACCCCTATCAACTGCCAGTTCTCCCCGATCTGATGCATGATTCGATTTGGTGTGAATTGCATAAGGAGTAGGACATCGTGAGTTCAGATGTCAGACGAACAACGCAAATAGAAGCTCAAGATTTAGATCACGGCTGATCCCGGGCATTTGCATACTTTTGTAATTTTGTCTATGGTGGAAAGGAAGTATTTTCTCGATTGGCGATGTGTTCATCACTTGGTGTTCGCGTGACGCCGGTCAAATGCAATGCCCAAATTCCTGAAAACGCTCATAGCCCACCCTTTCGCAAACGCTCATGACTTTGGGATGCGAACAGTTTTCAAAGTTGTTTACGTTATTTGGTACACCATTCACCCGATTTGACCTTGCGAAACACTTTTTCTCATCTCGGAACCGTTTGGAATCTTGACATGACAAACAAAAAACACGTCTATTCTCCTGGCAAAAAGGGCTCCTGCGGTGATGTGCGTCACTCTGACTCTCCTATCTCCAGTCAAGTGTCTTCTCAACTGTACCACCATCTTTATGGCTCAAACATGACGCAAAGGATACCTCTTCTCTATAGCGCTAGACAAAGACATCTTGGATCGCGAGAAGCCAAGCTGGGATGCTCCAACAGCGGAACCAGCCTATAAATTGAGCTTTACTTTGGCTTTAGTCGTAAGCTTACCTAAGCCCCTCACGTTCGCCGCGCCTTTCTTTATTCGTAATCTTTCGATATCTTTGTCAATCCATCCTTCCATCGATTCACCGTTTAGATCCGTACAGATCCAATACCCCTCCACCATTTTTGTTTGAAGAGTGTGAATTGCTTACGAAAATCCACTCCTGCTTACCTTATGCATGTATCTACCCATCACTCGAGCCCCCGCACACACCACCTGTGCCCCCCTGTACTTCACCTATTGCCTTTGTGGTGTTTGCACATGTTGAAAGATGAAAAGCTTTTAAGCTTTAAAGTTGTTATTGAACTTCAGATGATATCTTGTCAATCCAGTGACTATAATGCTGGTTTGCCCTCCAATCTCTTTAACATAGATTGAGCCCACTTAGAAAAACCTCAGATAGGAGCAAAACGCTATCACGATTCTCCACATCCTACTCGGAAGTAGAAAAGTAAAAATCATGGACATCTTCAATTCATACACTCGTGGACCTAGAACATTCATCAAGCCTTTCCTGGGATGTCATTGGTTGCTAATCTTAACGTGTACGCTTCTTTCTATCCTCTGAAGTTCCAAGTCGATGTTTCTTATGAGCTCGATCACTTTTTCGTTGGGGCGTTCCATCAGTCATCTGGCTACAACACATCCAATGCGCTTCGATTGGTAGAATTGGGACAACAAATTCAACAGCGGCTACCGACCTCACACCTTCCAAGTTATGCTCCGGAAAGATTTATGTGGTAGGAGACAGTCAGTACTCTTAAAGTTCTTGGAAATAAAAACTATTGGCTACACTTGATTGACCATCGACAAAATCTGCGGATCAAGGTGTTCTACATGCTCTGGGAACATATGTGATTGAGGGGGCTCTTGTAGAGCAACCTTTGTCACTCTTTCGAACTCGGGTTCATGAGGATCCTATTAAATTCTTTTGGACGGAAAACTCGAACAGTCATTACGGTCATCAGGCTGGTCTTAGGTTTGGTCTAGTAGCGTAAGTTCTTCTTGTAGTTGATTCCTCATCTGATCGCGATTGCATGTGTGATTGACATCCACGCACTCGTTCTGTGATGACTGTAGACACGACTTGTGCCGCGTTCTTTTTGGCTCCTCCTTATGGCAACCAGAGAATCAGTGGTGTGCTCAAGATGCTAGTCAAAGGCAAGCATGCGATGATCTAGCAGATCGCTTGGCGAGTCAAGTTAAGACGGTCGGTGCAGATTCAGTGACTCGACAATGGAATTTCGCCATCCAGGAGTTAATCGGATGATAAGTTAGGAAGAGGCCCTCAAGATGTGGTTTGTATTTTTCTAGAGTTACTAACAGGACAATTATATGATAGATAGGTTGGATGTCTTGTTTTTAGTAATAATTCCATAATTCCGTCCCCCCCTCAGAATATTATCAAATTTGGTTGAGGAGTCTTCAATGAGATATTGCAGACCAAGCATGAAGATGTACCCATATGTGCCTCACCGCAAGCCTCTGTAAGCATCACCTGCTGCAGGCATTCAAAGATTTTTTTTACATTGCAATATCCTGATGCATGATTCCAGGAGATGTGCATTTGAGATTACACACTTCCACTCGAGCAGATATCTCTTTTGCGAGGTTGAAGGGTTGGTTCGCTACGATTCAAAAGTCCGCCAATCTGAACGTGTAGTTTAAACTTGATCCAATGCCCCAAATCAGATGAGGGAAATCGATTCGTAAGGATATCTATGCAGGTCCAGCCACCTTGCGCGGTTCCTTTTCGCCTGTCTCTTCATCAATCATTTCTTCCCAGCTTAGAGCCTTCATCAGATTTCCAGTTCGGGTGTTCTGCGCAAAAACGACGCCAAGATCATTGCGAAAGGTTGCGAGGAGATATCCAGTCGATCCAGTGGGAAATGAAATCTGATACAAAATTAGATGTGGGTTCAATCACTTACAAGCCTGAGTATAACGTCGCAGCTTCAGGAGAAGGGGAAAACCCGGACTTACCACCTCGGCCCTTACTATATCACCTGGTCGAAAGCACGTCCAAATCTTGACCTTATCTTTATCCACCTGTCTTACATCTTGAGCCCGGATCACACCAGGAAAATCTTGCCCAACCGGTAGAGGTACGTCTTCTACAGTGATGATAGCTAATGAAGCCTGTAGCTTATTCAATTTAGTTACTAACCCGGTTACAATCGTTCCAACCATAGGTACTCGCGCAAGTCGAGTGGAACGAACAACAGAGACTGTCTGAGGATATCGGGTTTAGTGAGTAACGCAATATTTGAATCAATATATCGATTTGTCGCTCGACTTACGCCCCCTTCCCGTTT
This sequence comes from Melampsora abietis-canadensis, assembly GCA_002157025.1. Lineage (NCBI taxonomy): Eukaryota > Fungi > Basidiomycota > Pucciniomycetes > Pucciniales > Melampsoraceae > Melampsora > Melampsora abietis-canadensis. The sequence goes on along the minus strand of KZ123595.1, from coordinate 14,161 downwards.
TGCATAGCCAGCTGTAGATGCATATAACTTTCCATCGCGCGAGAAGACTCCAGGCCCGGGCTGATAAGTAGCTGAGATTGACCTTTGACTGTCCGTTGTTTGTGCGAATGCCTGGCCAGGAACAACGATCGAACGTGAAGAAGAGGTCTCGGAGGTTGACATTTTGAAAAAAGTGAGATGGGGTTGTTCAGACCAAGAGGGCCTGGGTCGATGCAAGCAGCAAAATTTGAAGGCTGGTGCGTGCCCCCAACGCATGCGAGGGTATCTCAAAGAGCGCACTTCGGGCTTGCACTCACACATGCATTTAATTTTGCACAAGGGGGAAAAGAAAATCTAACATATTCACAAAGGCCCGGAAGCATCATGACTTGAGATTTTGTCTTGAACCCTCTTGATATTCTCCCTCCCGTAGCCCAACAGAGCCCGGATCGCTGCTCATGTACAGGATTGGAAACAAGAGCCTAAGGAGCCTTTTGGCCATCGGGATAAAGTAGGAGCCTTGATTTTTTGTAATGGTAGCTATGATGATGAATATATTAAGGACATAAGATGCAAATAGAACGAATAAATAGAGACTCATGTCGGATGATCAAAACATCTCTCTACCAAATCCCAAGATTCCCCGATATTGAGTGTATCATCACATTTAGTCCGATAAAATTCTTGCCACCACCACAAATCCAGAGAATAAAAGATAGAAGGGCTCAGAGCTAGAAAAGAACTAACTGCATCCTTGACGAAAAATGCCTGTTCCTGTTCTTCATCTTCGATTGATTCATCGTCAGATTTAAGAATTTCAGAGACAGAAGATCTCAGAGAGTTTTCTACCCATTTGAATTCTGAAAACCTATGCCATGGCTTCTGAGGAAGAATATAATGAATATTCTTAATGTTGGAATCAGACCATTTGGAACGATGGATAACGCTGAGTGTCTTGAGTGCGTTATATTTGTATGGAAGAAATATGACTTTGAGCTTGAAGACAATTGCTAGGAGGTCTTGATCAGGAAACCTGAAGGTTTTAACTCGTTGATCAGTAGCAAGAAAGTCGACAAGAGTTTTGAAAGTGGTTCTTTCTGGTTTGAGTACCACCAAACCACTATTCAACAGATGGTGAGTTCTTTTTGAATGTTTTGTAGGTTGCCACGATTCAATGATCGACCGAGAGTCTTCTATGCATGGCTGCGTATGGCCACAGTTTTCTGGTACCCTATGATCATGATATCGTGGCAAAAATGGGAATAAGTTTGGGAGAGATTTAATTCATTTATCACCACGCCCAGTCTTGACTGACCAATCTGAGGGATACCCTACCCTAAGTAAAGGATTGCACGTGCAAGCATGACAAGCAGCAATATGACCCCTTGGTAGCTCTAAATCAAAGAGTTCATCCATGTTTTTCCGAATGAGCATATCAGCATCCAACAGAATCACACGCTGAAAATCAAGGGCGCAATATATTAGCAGCTGGAGGCCTTGAAGAAACAAAAACACAATTGGATTCTCACCTCATATTCAAATAGTGAAAAGGCTTGAAACTTTGTCCAAGTATCTTTGAATCGATTATCCATTGAATTTTTTGGAATAGAATGTTGAAGGCGCTCTCCAGGGTATAGATATACTACGAATTTGATCTTTCAACTTGCATCGAGCAATAGTTTTTGAAACTCCGAAGAGATCATACACTCATTCCTAATGACCATCTATAAGTACGAAGAGATTCACTGAAGCAAAGTATGCACTTACGTCGAAGGATTGACAGGTAAAAGTACCAACAATGAATACTTGGTCCCATTGGCTCGCATTGATGACCAAAGGACTAAACATCCAGGAATGTAAGATGCCTGAGAATGGATACATTGTCAGTTGATCTCCAAATAAAAATCATTCGAACAAAATACTGGCAAGAAACTCAACATGTGAGATATAGGTAACCCATGTTCTTCTTAGCTCTGATTCCATAGGATCAGATTATATGTCCGTTTATGGGAGTGATGTGGTTTGATGTGGTAAAGTGAAATGGTAAAGAGAGTGAATCAATCTTTAAATGATGTCTGTTGACCAATTTTGATTTGACTGAATTTGATTTCAAACTTCAAGTGTTCAGTACATACCTAATCAGTCCGAGTCAGCCAATCACCTTACTCATCAATCGTGTCGGAAAAAGCTGTGAGGTTCATCACTATTTGAAAAACTTTGAAGAAAATCATGAACTCCATTGCCAAGAGCTACCTGTGAAAGGCTCCTTCAAGTTTTCTCTTCATCATGTGTGCGACTGGTCAACTGAACGGTCACCATGTGTTTGCGGCTCAGTACTACCAACTCAACTCCGCAGCTGACTATCTCCCATCAAATTATGATTAAGAGACTAAACCCGAAAATCGGTAAAGACTATCAGGTTACAGGTAGCACACCTTCGAGCAATAGAACGATGGTGCAGAGGGAAAGAAAACTCGAGCGAATGGAAGATACATGATATAGTTACGAAGTCAAGCAGTAATTCTTCCTTCAGCATTGGATATCCGAAACGTAAACTGGCAAGTGAAGAGATAACCAATCGTGAGTTTTTCTTGCTAAGAATAGACATGAAAGAAATTATGAGGCGCAGGATAGAATGTCTGGAAGTCAACCCTCAATGGTATGTACCATATGTTAGTTATCGATTGAAATTTAAATCATAGTGGCTTCCTGGGTTTGGTACTCATATATTCCCTTTACGAGTTTATCTGCATTGAAATCGATACGCCACTTCGAGTTTGATAAGGGCTGATGAGTTGTACATGCAGTGCAAATCATTCAATGTATTTACAGTCAATTCAGAGAAGCTTGACCGATTTTTCCCGGAAAACTCGAGCAAATTGGGGTGACAAGCTTTTCTAAACTGACTGTATAGTATTTCGGTAGTGGTCCAGGTGACTGCATGAGGAGAAGCGATTGTAATAGGCTGAATATACGGACGATCTTGATATAAAGAAGCAAAGTTTGACATCTCAAGATATCAAATCCATTAAGACCGCTAGGAGCCTAAAAATCCATATATCCTACATCTGCCCCTGTAAGTTTAGATTTGAAAAATTTCACGAACATCTCCATAAGAGTGACGGTGTTGATGAGATTGAACCTGACGACCTACTTGTTGAAAAAGAACAGTTTTCCTTGTTAGTTCTTTATCCCAGTGGCACATATGACGAAGTCAACCTCCTAAGGGCATTCTTCTTTATGACCTGAACATCCACTAGTAGTCGGCCCATCCCAAAGGACTGGTGTTAGTTCCTACCTTCATCGTCCAATCTTGAAGACAGAAACGCGAAGACTTTTGCAATTGAACTAGAAACTCAGGTCGCTAATGGGCTTTCGAGTCCTGCGCTGACGCTACGCGCTTATCAAAAGTTCTTCAGTCACAATTGAAATTCTCTGATACAATTCACACCATATTATCTTTACATCGTCAGTCAGTCTCTCTAAACCTGAAAGTGATGAGTTTCCTTCGGCTCATTCAATCTTTGTTAACCTATCCTCGAAACTTCTACAGTTTGCTTTCGAGAGCCAAAAGTAACCGGGATTGCTGAGTATTCTCAGTGAGCTTAGTAGCTCATCAGAAAAGCCCATTTCCAGAGATTGCCTGCCATTGAGAATCTCAAAAGTTTAACAATTTAAAATCCCATCATTCGAACAGCACAACCATCATATTTGTTCCACATCTCTACCCATAACATTTTCCGGACTAAAGTTCAGGACTTTTCATTAATCTGGAGAAAGCACGGCTATATATATGGACGCAGATAAAATCAAGCTCTGTGCACGGAAACCCCATACCTTCAAAATCCTCAACTGGAGATACCACCACTCACGAACTCTGATATCGATCAGCCTGAAACATTATTTATCACTTCAAGCGAATTCTACTATCACATCAAGTATCACCAAAAATGCCTGTCACTTACACTTCATCTCCTGTTAGACCCACTCGCCCACCTACATTATTCTCCGCCCATGAACTTCGCCAATACGACTTTCAATTGAACAGACCAGAACTTGCTCGCGTCAATACCTTTGGAAGCAAGAGTCAAATCTCGGACAACTCCTCTGAATTAACGCGCGTCGGATCATCTAGAACTACTTTCGAAAAACCATATTCAACAGCCTACAGACCCGATGAACCAGTTAAGATTACCAAAAAGACCAAATTCTTAACTTGGTTCAATCCTTATCGAAAATTACTCTCTTTATCCATCTTTGTTAACTTTATTCTACTCATCCTTGCCGTTTCAAACACTCAAAGCTACATGAGGCAACACCTTTCGGTAATGGTTCTAGGAAACTTACTGATTGGTTTTGGGGTGAGAAGTGAGTGGGTCCTCAGGTTTCTATACTGGTCTTCGATCATGTGTTTCAGATGGAACTGGGTTCCTAAAAAGATCAAGATATGGGTCGTCGGTATTCTTTATCACATTGGTAAGCCATTTTCTCCACTCAAACTCCGTAGTATATATCACTGATTCTCTGATCTCTATTCTAGGTGGATTGCACAGCGGTTGTGGGGTTTCAGCTTTCCTTTGGCTTTGTCTATCATGGGGTGACCACTTCTTACATCGAGAATTATACCATGGCATCACAACCGCAAGCATGTTTTTGTCTATCTTTGCGGTATTGATTTGCTGCATAGGAGCATCACCTCACGTGAGAGAAGCCCATCACAAGTAAGTCATTTTATTTATTCCATGAAGAAGAATTGAAACTTATAACTTGTTCTTGTTTCCAGTTTTTTCGAAGCAACTCACAGATTCGTTGGATGGTGAGTGTTACTTGTAATCTAAGAATCTTTACAGAGTATCAATTGTACTTATATTGGTTCTTTTCTCTCAATATAGGTTTGGTATCTTAGTCACTGCAGTCTTTGTTATCTCGTCGGCTTGGTGGAACCCACAGACTCAAACCTGGCAACCATTTGCTGAAAATCTATTTTTCGCGGAAGAATTTTGGTTTGTTATGCTTATGATCGTTCTGTAAGTCTTTCAATGGTTTTTTATTTGAACCCTACGAAGAATACTCTCAACTGATGGACTTGATTTACAGGATTGCGGCATCTTGGATTACGGTCCTCAAGGTTCCGGTGACTTTTGTTCATGTGAGTTTCAAGTGTTGAGAATTCAAACCAGTTGATAGCTCTTAATCTCATCTTGAAATGCTCCTATTCCTTTAGACTTCATCCAAAGCCTCGGTAATTCGTATGCCAGGTGGTCTCACTTCTGGTCTTCACACTCGTATCTCCCGTGGCGGATTACGTGAATGGCACATCTTTGGATCGATAAGGTATGCTTTTTTGCTTACTCCTTTCATATTTTCATTCACTGAAACTGGGTTTCTCTTCGTGCTTTTCAGCGAGGGAAGAAACGCGGACTGTCACTATCTGGTCATTGCGGTACAAGGAGATTTCACGCGATCTCTAAACGAGAATACTCCTGAACACTTATACACCAAGACCTGGAAGGTAAGAGATCTCTATACAGTTCATCCACAAGCTTTCCTCTAACTAATCAATGGTTTTTTCGTTGATCTTGGTACTTCAGCCATGCGGTTTACCTTATTTTTCGAGACTGTTTCAACGTGGTGTTGCGATCTGCACGGGTTCTGGTATCGGAGCAATCGGATCAACTTGTATTCAACATGAAAGTTGGTTTCTCGTTTGGATAGGACCTGATTTAGAAAAAACCTACGGAAAAACTTTTATGGACTTTATTAAAACGAGGATTACCCCAAACAGAAGGATCATATGGGACACTCGAATCTCAGGTAGACCAAACGTTCCATTGGAGCTTGAAAGAGTCTTTAGAAGTTGGAGAGCCGAAGGTATGTCTTTTTTTCTGGAGTGCTGACTTCATATGAAATCCTCTTGCTTTGTGTGAATAGGTTGACTTACTTCACATGTTTTGTCTGAAACCAGTTGCCCTTTTTATCGGAAGTCCTGCTTTGAACAAATCAGTCTTACAAACTTGTCGGGTGCGGAAAATACCTGTATACGTGAGTGATCTTCTGTCTCTGAACAAAGAGTCGTGCAAAAACTGACAAACTCCATTCATACAGGGATCGATATGGGACGCCTGAATTAGATAAATTGCATTTTTGTATCTTAGTGTTCTTCTTTTGGGAAAAGAAATCAGTTTGTTATATTTGGACAATGATTTGATATCATAATTTTATGGACAACATTGTAACTTGAATAATCTTGTGGTAGAACTTTCTTCCTATCGGACATTTTCATTTGTTTTAGAAACCTATCATCTTCAATTTTACATGTATCTTACTCTAGAATAATAAGAAGCTTAACGAGCGCTGATCAACTGGGATACCTGGGATAATTGAGCTCATGATAGATAGAATCGGGCATACTTGAGAACATCCACCTACCCGTAACTCGTCGTGAATCTCCAATATGGTCATATATGACATATGGTTTTACATGACACACAACGCATGCATCGATGCCGTAGTATGTGATAGATAGCCATGAGGGAAATTGAATATGTATATAGGAGATTTATCTAATATACCTCAGGCTTCTCCACTACTTGTCTGACCAAGAGCCTCCACTTGCATCACTTAGTCTTGTGTTGTGTATCTGAACCCAATAATTGCCCAAAATCTTTACTCCAAAGAGTACTAATGTCACTCAAGATTAGGTTTGGAATTTATTCAATTTTCAGCAACTTTGATAGCTTTGAAATAGATAATCATCATATTGGTGGTACAACTTGGCTGTAAGAGAATTTTACTAATCCAGATGTGTTTTGGATCACATAAAGTCTGGTAATCCAGGTCCTACAATCCCCATATTATTGTAACCTGCCATACTTGTCTTCTGCATCAAGTTAGAATGTAATCGATTGAGATCCGTATTCCATTTCTCGAGAGCTGCGTATCGTTTTTGATCTAGTGCAGGTCTGTGAAAAGTGCAAAAAGATATCAGTGTGCGACTTTACACCTTTCATATGAGCGGATTAGGCTTACTTTGAATGTAGAGTCAGTATACCACGTGGTTGATCAAGTTTACCTTCGATTTTATTATCCAAGATCAAAAGTACAAGCATATCTTCAACCTCGGCGTCGGTGATCCTCAATTGCTAGGAGTAACATTGAAAATCACAGCAAGATATTGGTCAGCATAGTCACTAATTTGTAGTCATAAATCTGCCGACATACTTTTGCCAAGTATGATACCTCAATTCGAGTGTAGGACTTCAACATGGTCAAAATCCACTGAGTTCTCAGTGAGACGAGAACATCTTGGATATACATGGCAATGAATGGGTCATCCATAATCGTCGCCTTGTTAGCTGTTAAAATGTCACCAGCCGTTCAACATGAGTAACACGTGCGTTTGTCAAGCGATGGTGGTGATGTGAGAGGAGATGACTCACTTTTAAGTATCTTTTCAGCTTCATGAACATCTCTGGCTTGATAGGCGGAGACTAAATTGGTCATCGCTACAATCTGGGGATCTTGCTTGTAACTATCGAAGCATTCGGTGTATAAAAACAACCACACATGAACATCGACTCAAATTAATGAACCAAGAATTGATTTGTGTTGACTAACGGTTTGGTTTCTTGTGAGTCAAACGGATCAATCTCGCTATCCATCAACATATGAGCTAGCACCAAGTATTTTAAGGATGATATCCGTTGTGGCGATCCTGCTTCGTCATAATTCTTGAATGCTTCAAAAAAGTCGATCTGCGCCTTTGCCCATTCCTCTGAAAAAGCCAAAATCCAAATAAGTAAAGCAGGAAAAACTAGCAAACTAGCATAATGAAGCTTAGATTCGGACTGACTTTCTGACATATGCATTTTCCCACCACATTCTCGAATGATCCCCATGATCCTAGGATGAGGAATAGTAGATTTAACGTTCAAAGTTTGATCGTATATTTTCTGATGCAAAAGAAACGTATTCATCAGAACCCATTGAAGAACTTCACGATCAAAAGTAGAGCCTTACTCGAAGTTTTTTGCTTTCTTTACGATCTGTGTACATTTGAATTTCAATCGCTAGGACTTCCAACAAAAGTGTACCAATTGAATTATCAGATTCAATTGAATCCTTGCGCTGCTGTGAACCCTCAGCGCTCGATGAAGCGATTGGCCCGTCGATTGCAGCATGCAATTTGGTGATAACCTACGAACGCGAATTATGCTCAAAGGTCACAACATGTTCTTGCTCGTCAAAATCGGACACGTTCATAAGTCCTGGTGGGAACTTTATGAAAGTGGATTCAATCAACAGATTCGCGGCAAACCTGTTCCAGTCCATCATACTCTTTACGGTCAAGCCATATTTTGGCCAACTTGAGATCTGTTTTAACGCTGAGTCTCTAAGTAAGATCAATTTGTTTCAGGATCACATCAATGTTCAATATAGAGCAGAATCAAAAAAACTGACTTCATTTTTTGATTCGTCCAAAGCCTTCTGAGTGACGTCATACCATTGTTGCATAAGATGTGTGTCCAAGTCTTGTGCTGCACTCACGTAATCCAATATTCCGTTGATAGACTTTTCCGACGCATTTCGAGTGACAGCAGTGCGGCAATATCCCAGTAGTTCTGTATAAGTCTTATAAAGAAAGGAAAGAAGAGGATCCACTATCAACGAAAGGAAACCGCATTGCACGTGTTATCATGAGCGGTAGACCGAGGCTCAACTGCTAATGCTTCCTTATATTTTCCTCGACGAAAGTTCAACTTGGTACTTTGCTTGAGTGCCTTGAAACCCCATTCTCCCTTAGGATCTTCTGTTTCAACGATACTCCTCCAATCTTCTAACGCCTTTTCAGGGTTCTCCACTTTATTATTCTTCGCGTGATAATATTTGTTCTCGATATCTGCATCAACATCCTCTTGATCATCATCTTCGTAATCAAAATCATACTCCTAGAGAAAAAGACACTTCAGCGTTCTAGTAAGGTGCATGTACGCCAGATTCGATGGGAAGAACGCACCTCGTCCGCGCCTGTTGATCGTAGATAAAAATAATAGTCGGGTCAGAGTCGAGGTTCGGACGTAGTTTCACTTGTGGGAAAAGTTTGACGGACCCTCATCCATCACTATTTAGTGAAGATCAAAAAGAAACTACGATCAGTCAACTTTCATCAACGCCCATCATCAAGAACAGAGCCGTAATGACTGAAGTGAAACACAACACTAACTAAATTCATCATCAGACATTTCTCTTTCAGTGATCGTAGGTTAGGCGAAATAAGATTTCTGCTTGGTTCTTCAAGAAAATGTCTAAATTGTCCTTTCTTATTGAGGATCGCAGCTGATACGTTGAAATAAATACCATGAGGTTAGGCAAAAGGTGAGGAGAAGAATGGATGAGGATATTGGCCAGCCCGGCTCTGATCTACTCGGACTCCGGAGTCGAGCTGAGGACGAGGTCACCTCGACAGACAGCACGGGCCAGAGGTGCGGTTTGGAATGCAGCCTCGAGGAGCGGAACGGCATGCCCCAGAGCACCCCAGAGCACCTGCAATTGGTTGAGCATGAACTCTGGACTCGAGTATAATATATACCTTCATGAATCATGCCTTGATTCCGCTTCAGGCTTGGAGAATTCAAACATGAGGCGCACATCTTGGCGAGGAATGCTCATGACTGGAATCTGAAAATAACCGCCCTTCTGTGCAGTCAGTTTGATGTATTCAAATTTCAATCCATTAGATAATTCCTCAAGGATCATATCTCTCATTGTGTCTTATCTATGTTGGGGATTGAGCCAGTTTAAGATTCAACTCGCTCGAGAATACAGCGGTTTTTCATCAGAGGAAGTAGTGGGTATGTAAGCTAATCCAATCAGTCAAAATATCAAAAGCTTGGATACTGTCAAATATTCCAGCTCTAATGAATAAGTCAACTGGCTCTTTGGCGTTCGGATGGATGAAGTCGAACAGCCACCCATGAAGCTGAATGGGATCTGGAATAGATGAGATGGAACTGCGCTTCAAACGTCTGCCAAGAGTAATCAAGGCCTTTACAGGCTTTGATCAATTTCCGATGAAGCCAATTTCGAGTGGCACACAAGTAGCGTTAAGTCAAGAGTTTTTAGAATGTGTGGGATTTCATCTTTGATTATCTTAACTAGTTGACTACTACAAACTTGAAGAAAATTTACCAGACTCTTTTAGCTTTCGATGTTGTTTGTTGACAAAGACTCAATTAGACCCTATCCAGATGTCAATTTGTTCTATTTTGTTTTCAACATTGCTTAGATCGCTTCTGGGGTCCTTTCGATGTATGAGATAGCTGTGTTTTGGATTAGATAGATCAGTTTGCGTGATTAAGAGTAGTTAATGAGTGGAAATGAGTTGAGAAGGAAAGACTAACCTTCGCTGACAGTGGTGATCTTATCAGCTTCTTCATCAGGAATCTCGATTGAAAATTCCTATGTGGTCATTTTTACATTTTCATAAGTTAGTCAAGATGATTGCTTTAAGGTCGTCTTTTTAGTCAGAGTGATATCGCGTACCTCTTCGATTGCCATGACTACTTCTACAGCATCTAGAGAGTCAAGTCCAAGATCGGAAGTGAAAGAAGCAGTAGGAGTAATCTAAAACCAACCGATCGATCAGACATCCAAAATACCCATTCTTAAACAAACAAAAAAACGTCTACTAACTTTAGCCGGATCACATTTTTCAAAAGTTCCAAGTACCTCTAAAACTCTACGTTGGATATCTTCTTTACCAATCGAACTAGAACTACCGAATCTGATTTGTTGTTGTGAAAAAGTTTGGGTTGGAGTGATGGATCTTCGGATCAGAACGGAAGGTTTGTAGGTCGAATAGAACGCGATTCTGGGTACTAAAGTCTGTTTGAAGAGAGAAAGTGAAGTTGAACGTAAAGTTCTTGAGGCGATTGTTCTGATTGACATTTTTTTTTTTGAATGAGTTGAGTTTGATTTGATTTGATCGATTGTGTTGTTGATGGTGATGAGGATGAAATTCTTTTGGATGAAGTCGATTGGTTGTTGATCCATACAGTGTTAGATTCGATAAAAGGATATCTGTCTTTCAGTATAAGGCTATTCAGTTCATACATTCAACATTTTTTTTTAATTTTCAGCAAATCCAATCAAACTCAACATATCAATCATCCTTCTTCTTCTTCTTCTTCTTCATCCTCATTTCGTCTTTCAATCACTTATATACAAATTCATTCAAGATGAGGTTAGCCAAATTAAATCGATCGATGTCACATCGTAATGCGATGTTTCGAAATATGGTCTCTTCTTTAATCGAACACGAGCAAATCAAAACAACACTTCCAAAAGCAAAAGCTATCTCTAGACTAGCAGAAAGAGTGATCACCTGGACTAAAGCCGGTACTGAAAACATATTTTATCAAAGAAAGGCTGAATCTTATCTAATGGTCGGTTTTGCTTTTCAAAAGATTTGATCTTAGGATTGTATGACTGATCTGAATTGAATCTGCTTTTAATCTTTGGTTATAATAGAATTGGACTCGACTGAGGGGTCATTTATTCCAAACATTGGCAAAACGATATGAGGATCGAGTTGGAGGTTATACCCGTATACATCGATTAGGTCATCGCGCAGATGATCATGCACCATTGGCGATCATCGAGATGGTCGATAATGCAAGAGATTTAAAACGTGATCAAGTGATTCGAACCGCCGCACGGGAGTTGGCCACCCTAGAACTTTCTCATCGGGGATCAAAAGTACCTCGTCAAATTTGGCGTAATGTGGTGTGCGAGAGTGAAGAAGAAGCGAAACGAGTGATCGAAGAGGTTAAAACGCTCATAGCACCTTTGACCAATAAAAACTTGGAAAAAGTACTCAGTGAACGATATGTAAACGCTTATCAATACTGTCAACCGATTCAAATTCCAACCAAAGAAGAAGCCCAAGCTGAGATCTTACGTACCAAAGAATTGAAGCGAGAAGTCTTTTTGGCCAAAGCCACCTCTCAATCTCTTTCATCCGATTCGTCACCATATCAATCATCATCATCAAAACCAAAACCAACTTCTCTCTCTACCAAACCATCCCTAACACGCTCACTCGGTCTTCCGAAACCGATTGGTGCTTACACCGATTTCTTGTACAGCCTTCGACTTCATTTTCATCGTAACCTAACCACTTTGGACCCTTCAAAGCTTGGTCGACAAACACGAAATAAGGCGTTGAAGGTGAAAGGGAATAAGAAAGTATTGCTTGATGAATCGGATTCACAGGCTGCTTCACTTGCTTCTTTGTAATGAACTTTTTACTTTGGTACGAAACACTGTTTGATATACATACCACTGCGTCGATTTGATACTAAATTATGAGAGGATTCCGGAATAGATCATTGAAAAGCTCAGACATTGCTCCTGGTGACTTTCCACTTGGTGTGATTCAATCGATCTAGCCATGAGCTTGCTCTATAATAGCTGCGAAGGATAAAGATATACATGAGTCAAAACTACTTCAGAATATTGGTGATGGTTTGCAACTGTAACTTTCTCTATGTTTGTACATTGTGAATCATATATATAGCCATCTTGACACCATCTGATTCAAGTTGACAGTGATCATAACTAGATGTCTGCTCTTGACCAGATAGCGTCAACAGGTAGTTCTTTTCGTCTCCTGCTGAGGTAAACAAGGGTTGAGGGTTTGAAGACCAAGTTCAAGACAGTCTGTGATCCCATCATAAGGGTGTATGACTAGGATCTGAATGAAACGTAAAGGTAAACAGCTACATACACCAAGAGCATCAAGGTTTCCATTGACCTTGCTCGAACCATCTTCTCTTGTGTCAACATCTACCATATCTCGATTTGTTCCTTCTATCCGGAATCTGGTTTGCGCCTCAGGCTGAGCGTTCAACCCCGCGAAACGACTTTGGACTAGGTGTGATATACTCAAATCCTCGTTCATCGATCCATTGAATCTGAATGATAACTGAATATCTGACGTGACCATTAGATATCTGCTGGTCAAGTGTATGTCTCAGTCAAGTTCATAGGAGCGAATTTTGGAGGAAAATTGGGGACAAGTTTTCATGAAAGCTGCACCATGTCTACGAGGATAAATGAATTGTATGGTTCCACTTTTTTGTAGAAACAGAAGTTAAATGTGTGTAGGCAATCAAACGAGGGTGGAATGATAAATTAATCTGGCTTGGAATATAATCGAGAGCATCTCATGTTTTGTAGTCAGGACCTGGCTGTTCAAGTTGGAAAATATTACAACTTAACTTCAACAACATCAACAAGCCATCAATATAGAGCTAGTGTCAGGAAATCAATAAGATAGAAATTTTACCCTTGATTGCTATCCTAAAAGCTATCTTGATATCCCTGCAGGAGGTCAACCTTGAAGAAATAACATTGTACAAAGTGGAGGGGTGTTTCATTTTGACTTTCATTTAGGCATATGCAAGATCAAAAAGGTAAATAACATCATTCAGGGAAACTTGTTTTTACCCCTCTATACGGACATCCATGCAGTATTTTGCCTTGCAACATTCAATTCATGCCATGGGTGACATCATATACCATACTTGACATTGAGAACAAAGTTTATTTGCACCACTTATATAGTATGTCAATTTTATGTGATTTTGGGCACACTGCTTGCCATAGTATGCTGGATTTTTTTGTAATAAGATTCATCTTTTGAAGTATAAGGAAGCAAATGAAATGGCAATAATTTCTGTAAGTAAGGGGCTATGATCATGCGATTGAGACTCGCACTATTTAATGATTTTGCACACTATGTATCTACTAAACAGCAAGTACTAATCAATTAGATAAGGGTCATGTTACACTGTTAGTGGTTTAGAGACTGTTTCCTTCCAACAGAGCCGAGAATTTGTTCCTCAAGCGCTCATTGGTCGGCATTGAGCTAACAATGCAAGGCTTTGTGACATTTGACTGCTTTTTGATCTTGCGTAAAATCGCATTTGTCGTACTGTAAGCTTTCTTATTGGGATCTAGACATCCTGAAAGAGAAGTTTGAGAATCTTGTGATGGGCGTGGCGCAAAAAGCGGGCCATGTGGGTGCGCCTGGGCGTAGGCGTGTAGGCGCGCCCAAAAAGTTGGAATATGGGGTGGGCGCGCCCTTTGAGCAAGTACTGTTGTTCTGGGGCTTTCTGAC
>MWRH01019665.1:0-11206 GCA_002157025.1 Melampsora abietis-canadensis | reverse complement strand
TCCAATCATTTTCCCCTGCTCAATTCAAGGGAAGTTGATTAATGTTTGCAGTGTAAGTTCATTTCCTCTATCGCTATCTTGTCCATAACCTCAACTGACAAATGCTATGTATACAGAACAACAAAAGCAAATTATCTTTGATCCATGATGTTTGGACCACCAAAGGAAATTGTTATGCTTTCATTGGTGTATCAGCCAATTATATTGATGACCACTGGAATTTTTGAAATCTCCATCTCACCTTGAAGTTAGTTGCTTGGAATAAGTATGGCTATCTCTTAGCCAAACCAGTTGGTTGTTTCCTGATGACTCACAACTTGCACAAAAAGATAAGTTTTTCAATTTCAATTTGTATTCAATTTCATTGCTTTGTTTTCTAATTTATGTCATCATTGTAGCTAATCTTTTACCTTTTGGAATGTTCACATCCTAGGTCAGACAACTGATTTGGGTGCTTCCAACAACACAATGGCACATGAGATGGAAATCATGTTTTCTGAAGGCAATGATGCGGTTGATTGGTGTTCCTCACAAAATCATGTACAATGCTATGCACACAAGCTTGGCTTAGTGGCCAAGAAGGGTCTCAAAGTATCAGGTCTATCTGCTGGTCACATCAAGCCTACCACCCCTGCCAACACTTCCATCCCTGTTCCAACCATCATCTTTAATGACAATATAACTGAAAATGTTGATCATGATGAATCCAATGATGAAGACAATGTCATCAATTCTCAAGCTGATTTTGTATTGAGACACGAGAAAGCTGAAGAAAACAATAAGGATGACGATCCAAATTATGATGATCTTCCTACCAATGGCTGCATTGTTGTAAAAGGTGCATTGAAGGTATGTCACAACTTTTCTTATTCCAATCATTTCATTTCATTTGATAGTCTTTTCTAATTTGGGTTTTTGTATGTAGTTGAAGGAATTCAACCCCCTCCTCACTCACAGCAATGCCAGGTGAGGTGAGTTCCAAGCTTGGGCTGCCTAGATGGGCTATCATGAACCTGGTCCAATCGTGGGCTGGGGTGTTTTTTTGAACATTGATCTAGAGATGTTCTCTTGCCTGGTGGCTGGCCAAGATGTAAGTTTTTTTTGTTTGTGGAGGTGTCCCTTACAGCATGACTGACCCAATCAATGATTCATTCCAGGTTGTTGATTCCATTCTTATTGCTGATAGGAAAACTAAGTACTACCAAGGCATGATGATGACTATGGATGAGTGGGATGCTGTGGATACATTCTGCAAAGTCTTAGAAGTAAATACCTCATAAAAACCCTCTTTACCTTTGTTGATTGATCAAATTTCTGAAATCCTCCTTGCTAGATCTTTTGTCATTTGACTAAGCGCATGGAAGGCAAAAGTCCAATGGGCGCCATTCTTCTGGCTGAGTATCTTAGAGTACACAAGTTGATCAACCAGATATCCGCCACTACTCCCTTCCCAAGCATTGGAATCATGATCAAAACCATGACACAACAGCGTTTGAAATACCACAACAAAGCTTTGTCAGCTGAGGTGATTCTAGTAGTCACTGTCCTCAATCCTAGGTTTTGACTAAAGTTCTTTGAATTACACTACCCCGACCATGATTTACAACCTAAAACGTGCATGGACCACATCTTTCACACCACTCTGAACAATTGGCCTGTTACCCCAGCCTCCACCCCTGAACCAATTCCATCGACTTCTTCTAGTGATGCATATGACCAGTTCAATATATTCACTTCATCAGCTGCATTTCAAAGATTGGAATCCATCCGTTTGGGCAAACTCGAGTCATGCCTTCAAGGCAACCATCCAATTCCTCCTGGCCAAAGCGCGTTATTTTAGTGGGATGTAAGTTTTGTATTTCCTTACAACCTTCAAAAAACAATCAAGAACTGACAATATCTCTCTTTGTGTTGAATAGGATAATTCCTGCCATTAACCAGTTCTTGCGTCCATTGCCCGTGACTATCTTAGCATTTTGGCTACTTCATGCGCTGAAGAACGTGTGTTATCTTCAGCAGCTGATATTGCTGTTCCAGCCTGTGGTTCTTTAAAACCAAAAACTATCTCTTGTGCAGTTGGCTTTCAAGAGTGGATAAGACATGGTATCACCACTGAGGACAAATTCTCCAAAGCCATTACTTATCTTGCCTCCTTTCAAACTCATGCTCACAAACAAAGATAGGCAAGCTTATTTATTAGAATAATCTTTTCTTTTGATCTTTTGTCTTTTTTTCCTCCAAAAGTTCTCTTTGTTTGATTTTTTTCTCTTCTTCAACTTCATTAATGTTTTGAGTCGCTCCTTTTTATGTTACTTTTTTTATTCTTTTACTTTATTAATATTTTGAGTCACTCCTTATTTTATCTTTTTGGATGTTTGGATTGTTTTATGTAGATATTCTTCTGTTCTATGTAGATATTGAAAAAGAATTGTTAATATTTTTTTGCCTCATCCCGCTTGGTTTTCTTTGAAAAGAAGGTAGCGGGGCAAGAAGGGGTTCAAAACTCGCGCCGCTGCAACAATGAAGTAGCGCGTATTGACATAAAGTGGGGCGGAAGCAAGCCCATTATGTAGCAGAACAGCGCCCTGCTTCAAAAAACATGCTCAAAAGCAGGGCGGGGCGCTTCAACCAGTGACAGTGAAAAGATAAGTATTTTGCCGAATGATGAAGGTGATGCAAATGATGTGAACTTATGGTAAACTGATATGTAAAGAAGTTGACCCATGAATCCCATGTTGAAAGGATCCACCAAGTTGCGACTTGGGGCCCCATTGCACAATGACGGTTCCAAAATACTTGCTACCATTGTTCAACAGGGCCACCAAGTTGTGACCTTGGGGCTGTGTGCCACAATAGCTTCATTCAATGCAGTCATCTACCTAGAACACTATGATAGACTCTAGCCAGTACCTACTGTTTTTTACTTTGTTTGGGAGATGACTGTAGTCAAAATCAACTTTGTCACGGTTGAACCATAGCATAATGCACCACAATGACATTCTAAAGCTCAATTCTTTGTCCATCACCGTGGGCTTGTATGATATTTGTTGAAAGAAAAAGTCTTACAATGCATTGGAAGATAGGGAAATGGCAGAGTTATATCAACAAAAGACAATCTCAGTGGCCTCACAAAAAGTGTAAGAAGAAAAAAAGAAAGAAGAAAGGATATAAGAGAAAAGTGACTCTCTCTTTTAAATCATCAAAGTTTTCTATTGTATTTACATCTTCAAATCTTATCAAGGGCAGTCATATACATGTCTAGTACTCACTTTGTTATTGAGTGCTAGTTGTATCCTTTGGAAGTTGAATGATTAGATCAAGTTTAAATATGAAGGCTTATGAAACCCTCAGCACAATTTTATTCATTTGATCTTTATCTAGTCATTCCTCAGGAAAATCTTCAATGGGTCACTGAGTCAGATTATAAATAGCTGTCATTTCATGTTTTACAGGAGAATCAATCTGGAAGGGACTGAGAAGCATATTTGGCCATGATAATTGTGTTTTATCTGAAAGTCACTCAAACCTTCCAGGTATTCTGACAACTTCATGTGTGAAAATGCAGCTAAACTTTATTTCAGTGCATTTTAGATGACTGTTTGTCTGTTACTCCAGGGAAAAAATTGAGATTGAATTGATCTTGAACTTGGATTGAATCTGAATTGGATTGTAATTGGATTGAAATTGGGTTGAAGTGGTCATACTCACTGGCCTGCCAGTGTCTAGTAAAATGTCACTGTGGTTGAAGTTCATGGGAGATGTGGGGTACAGATACAGAAGATTTAGAATGCAAGCAAAAAAACATAGTTGTCCTATGTTGACTGGCATGCAACCAGTTGCCTCAGCTAAGAGAGGATTTGGGGGTAACGGCTGTGGATAAAATTACCCCAAATTTCTGTACAGCACGATTCAAGGCACACGGCTTGGGATGCTCTAAACCATGACATGCATAGATTTGGGGTCTTTTCATCCACAGCCGTTACCCCCAAACATATACTTAGCTTAGGCAATTCATCACAATTTTCTATGTGTGAGCCAAGATAGGCCAGACTTGTTCTATTTTGGCTTGTTCCCAAAAGTCATCTGTACCTTTTTTCTCTCATAAAATCCCACTTGTGCAACCAGACTCTCTGCAAATCATCTCCCTCAATGATTGCCTGACCCATAACACACCTCCTCATTCATTCTATTAAGCCATACTGTAGGGAAACACGGCTGTACATTGTTCAAATTTCATACACAATCTGTGAAAATCTCTGTACAATACAAATTTACGGCATGGATGGGGATGCTCTAAGTATCAAACACTGTCACTGCCACCACTCACTCCCTCACAACAAAACACTTCATTATGTATTGTACCTCAGCCTTGAAGTCTGAAGTGCATACAACTCAAGTAGCTAATTGGACCTGGTCCCTCTGAGAATCAACAAATGTGACTCTCACCAGATTCCTTGTGTCTGAGCACAAAAGAGCTCCCGGCGTTGCTGGTCCACGGAAGAGCTCCTGGGATCGCTGTTCTGGGCTTAGGATGCTTGAATCTAGTATGTAGCCAATTTTTCCCCTGAAAAAGCAAATGTGAAGACTACAAGGAAGCCGGGAGTGTACATACTCAATTATGTATGTATGGTATGAATAGTTGGAATTGGATCCGGCCTCCAGGCTTTGACAACATCTGATTGCATGTGGATGGCCATCCGGCTGGCATCCAAGTTTGACCAACAACTGCTCATGTATGTGTGTACCACTGTACCACTACTGGCAAAAGATTTGTAACAATCTTGGGCCAGTCTTGCCATTCAAGCATTATCATTTTGTGCTTTATAGGACGGCCGGCACAATGTACACTGTACATACTTATACTACATCTTCCCAAAGGAGGTTGCTCATGGTTTGTGTTTTTTGAATCAATGGTTGGAATTTGGGCTTATGAAAAGGTTCTTTTTGATGACCGTTTACATAGCTTCCCCATGGGGTAACAAACGTAGGTCATTGTATTTTTTATGAAGGAAAGTTCAAATGAGAGCTTGATGAAGATTTTCTAGAATACATAGAGTCGTTCTCCAAAAGCTTGAACAATGCTGCAAGCCGTCAAACAACAGGCAACATTTTCTGAATGGATACACAAGTACATCCTTGGATGTACCAAAGGATCATTGAATACACCGGTGCATCCGCAGATCCACTAGTGCATCCTTGAATGTGCATCATCGGATGCACTGGGCGACGTGAAGATACTTGCACTTGTGTATGAAGGAAAATTGCACAAAATCATGAACAACCATTGATTTTTGAGACAGGCAACATCAGAAAGAAAACACATGAGAGTGACGGTGGGAAAGATAGATACAGAGAGTGACAAAATAACATAGAAAGATAGAGAGAGTGACCATCGGAAAGAAAAACAAAAACCACAATTGTGAAAGTCACGCACCCCTAAACCAACCGAGCCTTGCATTGTTGACCGATTGAATCTCTAACAAGAAATTGCTCCAGGCTCAGCATTTAGCTAGACAGATTGAAATGCATACACTATTGATTGTTTCAGATACTGATACCAAAAGAAAAGAAAAATAAAGAAACTTTTAAACCTCAAAAGCAGCTTGACAGCAATAATGATTTGACCAATGATCAACAAGAGCCCTTCAGAGTGTGAGAATCAAGGGTTAACGCTGAGTATGACTAATGTCAATTATGAGAGATCACTTACCTGTGTGTTTCTGTGTTGTTTGGAAGGCCGTCCACTATCAAGAGCATTGGTGATTGACCTCTCTAGTCTCTTGGAAGACTTGTGGATCCCATCCACGGCTTCTGGGTCAACCAAGGTGGTCAGACGCTTGATTGAATTTTTCAAGAAGGAAGCTTGGATACGCTTGAGTGTGGCGCGAGTCGACTTGACTAAAGGAGCGGTAAAGTCACTATGAGAAAGTGTTATAGAGACCAAGGGTTCCGGATTGATGGTTTGTGATGAAGAGTTATCTTGCTCGGAGCTGTTCATATGTTGTCCAGCGTCGATGCAAGAGCTCGCATCAGAGCCAACATTGCTATCAGATGTCATGACGTATAACTTGAGGCCAAGAGTTCGGCACATTCTTTGCATATGAGAACAGGTCTTGGCGTCATTTGGAAAAACAATACAATTCCACTCAGTCACCAATTTATGCCCACCGTGAAGTCTGCATGTGATTGTTGGAACAGTAGTGTCAGCTGTAGAGAAAGATGGATTTATATTCAAAAGAATATGAAGTCCCAAATCAGTTGAAACAGCAAACATATGACTACAGGGTTTTTGTGTGAATTGAAACATATGACATCCGCATGAAGTGACTGCTTGATCATCCACATCAATTGAACACATCACAGACGCTTCAATCAAGGATCCGAACCACACGTATGATGAGCCACCAGGAGGAGCTGACGTAATCTGAGCCTTGATTAGGGTATTGGAAGTTTTGCTGTTTTGAATAGTCTGCTAACACCGAGCTGTTCCCAAACCCAGTGGAGGTAGAAGCATTCATAGAGGGCATTGCACTCGGGCTATGAGTGTCAAATCCGGCGTTTAAGCCTATTGGCCAGGGATATTGAATTTGATTAGATTGATTGGGGAATTGTGATTTGATGTATGATGTGTATGAATTGAGTGTAGCAACATTTCCATAAGGCCCAGTAAGCCACTGCACAGTGAAGATAGTGCTAGGGTCCTCGACTATGGCCATGTTGAAGTTTTTTGAGAGTAAGTACATATGCTTGCACGCCACCTTCTCCTTTGAAAAGCCCTCACAGTTGCAATTTGAAAGCTCTGCCTTCAAATGACCCCAAGCAGGCTTAAACTTGACCAGATAAGTCCGTCTTGCAGGATTTGATAGTGAGTCAATCAGAAATAAGTTGGGGAAGAAAATCCGGACACCAAGGATAGAAAGGTCATGCAAAGAATAATGACTAGCAGTCTGTTTTGAGATATTCTGAGCTTTGTTTGTTTGTGGGCCACGAAATCCAAGCAGAACCTTTGACAAAGCAATTTGAAAATCAGGCTCAACTTCTTTCATGAGGATATGTATTAACTTGTTGGGTTGGAGGTGTGTATGACGAGGAAGGTAGATAAACTTGAGCAGGCGGTGCCATACCTCAACATAGTTATTGGTATGAATACCTTGGTTGTTAGGGTGTGAATAGCTTCTTGCTCACCAAGCTATGTGCTTCATCCAGAAGGTGCAGACATAGTGGACAAAAAGGGGTTGAGAGTCTGACCAGTCAAGGAAAAGTTGATCAAAAGCTGCCTGAGGAGAGACAGCATACGCTATTTTGATGAAAGCCAAGACGAGATCCTCGGCTATTTGTTTACCGGCCTGTAGACCAAGAATTGAAACGTTAGTGAACTACATATAAGAGAGATAGAACAAAATGAGGCAGACACACCAACTCAAGTGACTTTTTACAAGCAGCGCGTAGTACATGGAAGAAAAACCAAGAAAGATGTGGTGGAGAAGAACAACCTGAATAAGCATTTTCTATTGCCCTGGCCAATGCTGGACAACAATCAGTCATGAAAGTCTTTGGATGAAATTTGTGATCTTGTCAAATCCATAGTAAGACATCACCAATTGTTGAGCTAGTCGGATATAAACAGAAGATATATCAGACACTATATCATGAGGTGAACAAAGCTAAGAGCTTGAAAAGAGAGCATACAATTGTTCATTCTATGTCAAGAACCAAACCACGGGAACTCCTTTTCCGGTGACAGGGCTGCGTATCACAATGGTGTAAAGGGAGAGCTTGAGATTACCATAGTCTTTGCGGAAGTTGTTGGTTGTATTGTGTGTTGAGTCTAGGCATACGATATCTCCTCCATGTGCCTTTAGCTGTTGGTTTTGCCAAGGTGAGAAGAATGCAAAGCTGATGAACCAAGCCTCTTTGTCAAAGCGATCTTGAACATGCCATCCATTTTCACAAAGTTCATTTCCCCAAGCTTGAAGTGAGCGGTATGCGTTTGCGTCAAGGTGCACAAGATTGCTCTGACGCTTGCAAATCATGTTTCTAACATTCTGATAATCTACGTTGAGTAATTCAGGTATGCAATCGGGGTTTTTGAGATCCTCCTGATATAAAAAATAAGCAATCATGAGGAAAAGATATTATAAAAGTAATGTCAAACAAAAGACTTACAGGAAAAAAATCAGGGGACATGAGGAGTCGCCTGATGGAAGGCCAATTCATTCCACTGATCACCCTCTTGCACAACCACTCTTCAACCGCAGTTGCTAAACGCATTTGCTTCATATCTGTAAGGCTGTATGGATCATGGTTTGCATGCTGCCAAGTCCAATTGAGCTCATAGAGACCATTATCAATCCTCTTCTTAATTGTAAACTTAGCAGGGCAGCTAACTTTCATTGAGGGTTTTGAAATTCTTTTCAACTTTTCTTTTGGTAAGACTGTAGTAACAAAGTTTCTAGTGGTACGAGTCAAGACTGTAGGAATGGTCAAAGTTGAACAGGGTGGGTTGTTATTGGAAGAGATTAGGGAAGGTTTTTTCCAAGGATGACCAGCGCAGGGGCATCAGAAATTCCATGTATCTTCATGGATTTGCTTTGGTCCAGACCAATTCTTTGACAATTTAGGTTGTTGAGCCTTTACTTCATCAGAAGACATTTGCTTGCGACCGTTATTCCGCTTTCCTTCGACCACCCATGCAATTGTAGTTTGCATACCCACCACAAAATCTTCACGTGTGTTGGCCACATCTGGCAAGCTTTGGCGTAGAATGGGATCATCAAAAACAGGCGGATCATTGGTGACGTTTCGCACCAACCAAAGAGAGTCGCTTGTTAAGTCGGACCCATCAGGGATAGGAACATAGTGAATGAAAGGAAGAGGAACAATTTCATATATGTCTTGTAGCAATGCATACTTGTTGGAACCATTTGACTTGGCCTGATCTATGTTTTGAAGCCAATTGGCATCATGAGGGATAGTGTTAACTACTTGAGGTTGAACAAAACGTCTTGAAGACATGTCAGAGTAGCAAATAAAGTGAATCAAACAGTATAAAATTGAGTAATATCTGGTCGTTTTATGAGAAGTACTACTAATAGTGAATGATGGCAAACACAAAAAAAAGTCAACAGGAAAGAAAGGAACCTGCGTCAAGGCAGAGAGATCAAAAGACAAACAAAACATCTTTTCAAATTGTTAACTCCATTCTTTTGAGTCTCCATGGTTGAAAGTTTAAGGAGCTTTCCATCAAAATTCAACAGAGCTCCTTTGCAAAGGACAAAAAGCCTTAAAGATTTCCTCATGTCCATTGAAGCATGCGAGTGCAGATGTGTCCGCACAATCTGAAAGTGATCAGTCATTATCGCTGCGAAAAATGTCATTTCACTCACATCAGAGTTCAAGTCAAATAATTGCAATTTCCTAGATAATCAAGTCAGTGCAGGTAAGATCTGGTCAATGAGTCAACAGGACCCAAAATAAACCATGCACGGCACAGTATCTCTCCCAATTGTTTGTCAAGCACTAGCAAGAGCCCTTTCAGCACAAAGTTACAACCATACAAAGTATGAGGAGAACATATGACACAGTTTGTTTTTCAACAGAATTTTCATGAAATTACCTTTCTTCAAGATGTCTCAGAAATTAGAATACGTATTGCGGATATCTGTACTATAGCAAGAACTTCAAATCATCAGCTTGTAATGATGATTTAGAAATAGAAAAATTTGGAGACAGGCAACTCCACTTCAGACTTCAACCAAGTGACATACCTGCAGTTCTAAAATCAACATCACAAGGAGCCCTGAAGGCTTGGCTCACACAGTGCTTGGGGTAGAAATACTAATCATTGCCTTCTGGCTATGTACGTATTATATATATAGTTACAAGATTTGCTCTAAGTAATGGAGATGATATAGCATTTGATTCCCCACCTTGATTTGAATCACATCCTTGCAATGTATCCAATAAAATAAGTACAGGAGATAGACAGAAATATCATAGATTTCTATATAGAATCTCTTCATATTAATGTGATCTTGACCAAATCAAAAGTTTTATTCATTGGAGTTATGAATGTAAATTGAATGATGATCATATATATCATCACCACATTTGTATAAGTCAGGAACCTCAAGATCTCATAGAGGCTAAGGCAAGATACCTAATATTTAATCTATGTCCCTTGAAGGAATAAAACATCTCAAACATGATAAGACCCCATGATCTAAAACAAAACCCATGATCAAAAGAGATGATCATCATTTGTCATCATCAAAACACCAGAAAACCACCCAAGTGCTCATCAATAACACCACCATCACTTCCTTGCACTACTGTAATCATGATCAATGAGTTTATTATATTTGTGAAATCATCATCAAAAAAGAAACCGCTTCCATCAATGCAAAAAAAAAAACAGAGAACACCACACTCATTGGAATCTATGAAGCCAAAAGCCCTGATATACAATCTGAAAGCACCAATAATGCAGCACTGTGGAAACAAAATCTTCAAGCTAAATAATTATTGACCTATTGCTTTTTTATTACTGCATATAGAGGAAACCCTAACCCATAAATTATTTGTGGATATCCATCAACCCTGACCCCTAGCTCAGCTTGCTAAGCTCTTGACTGCCTAGTCAAGGAGAATGGATCTGAGTGGGATACAAGTAGTTGAAGTTTTCACAAATGCAGGATGATGAGGACAATGTCAGGCTAACCCCTGACCTCTGTCTGGACCCCTAACCCTAGACAGTGGCAGAATCATGTAATTTTTATTATATTCTGTTGGATTTAGTTTTCATTCTGTCCTCTCTCAAAAGTTGTATATGTTTTTCTTTC
Organism: Melampsora abietis-canadensis; assembly: GCA_002157025.1. NCBI lineage: Eukaryota > Fungi > Basidiomycota > Pucciniomycetes > Pucciniales > Melampsoraceae > Melampsora > Melampsora abietis-canadensis. The sequence goes on along the minus strand of MWRH01019665.1, from coordinate 365 downwards.
AAAATACATTGATTATCAAAGCATTTATTTCATTATACATCATTTCATATTTCTCAATTTGTACAATGACATCATTACAGCTTATGACATCATTTAATTTTGTTACACTGCTTTACCTTCATAACCTGGATTTGTCACACTCTTAGATGTTCTCTTTCTTTTTCATCTGACTGTTTTCTTTTACAATTTTATTATAAGATTTTTGTCTTTTTCTTTTTCATGTTATACCAAGATTGTCTTTGTTTGTATTCAAGTAACCAAGCTTTCTGATCTGACTGTTTTATTTTATATTATTATGAGGTTTTTGTCTTTTTCTTTTTCATCTTATACTAAGATTGTTTTTGTTTGGATTCAGTCCAACATAT
>KZ123588.1:6830-25841 GCA_002157025.1 Melampsora abietis-canadensis | reverse complement strand
GCAAACCAGATGTGAGATGGAAGAAATCAGAGAGAACTAAACTGCGTTCGTAGATAAGATAAGAAACTGCTATCTATATCTAGAATCTAGATGGCCAAGGATCTTTATTGTATTCGGCTTCATTCCTCTTCCCTGCGTTGGGGACTGTACGTCCGGCTGAGGAATCACGTGCATAGTTCGTCATGACTCACAAGTCTGACCAATAATTCTGATACATATCATTCTCAACAGCTCTTGTCTCTCTACTTGGGCTCGTAGCCTGAGTTATGGCTGAGGCGCTTATCTCGAGCGCACACGAAGGTAAGTGGAATCCAATTCGTTTAGATCCGTCGTACAGCCCGATGCGTGGCCGGACCGGCACAGCCTGCTACGCGGTACTGCAACTCCCTCATTCCCTCTATGTACGTCACGCGGGCTGGACACTTAGCCACCTCACAAAGAAGCAATCCTCAAGACCAACAATGGAATCATCAGCCCGCATACGACAGAAGACTGAAATATTAGAATCAGAGGTACTTCAGGAGTACAAGCGATTGAATGACATCCTTAATCGCGTAAGACGCCTTTCCTTCTTCAAAGCTAAATGAGACATGAATTCAACGCAAACTAACAAATTCCATGGTTTGCGTCAGATGTCCGACACTGCCCAAGATCTCACCAATATGACCCCATCACTCCTTGAAGGATTCTTACCTCTAGAGCGAAAGATGGGTCTAGTTTTAACACTCTTCAAGGCTTCCGTCTGGTCTGTTCTTGTCGATAAACAACGAAAGTTGGAGGCCAAACAGGTGGAACAAGCAGAACTTTCGTATCCAGAACGATCCTGATTCTCTTGTCCGGCTTCATGGTCTCAACAATGATCGCCTCGATTTATCAGACGTCGAAGATAAACTCACGCATCTGTGTTGCGAACGTAAATCGGGATGTTACGACAAAACTTCGATCCACATCATGCAGGACCAGTTGCGGTCTCTGCATGCTTTGTTGTTCAACATCTATAAGATTTTGATGGCAGGAAGTATCTCGCTGGACGCTATCGACTTGTGGCAGCAAGAAATCATACATCAACGATGACTAGGCACCTCCATCGCGTTATAAGTCTGTAGTACAGCATTCTACTAATGTACATAGACCGACGTCCTGATGCTTTTCAACGATCTCAACATCTTCATAACATGTCCACGATGATTTGCGAAGTGTTGGTTACCACCCTACTGTATTTTACCACATTTCAGACAACGATAGGACGCGAAATTTCAAGACATCGAGAGAGATGATGGTCATTGAGGTTGTGATATCGACGAATCTCATCGATTTCTCGAGATCCCAAATCTTCAATTGCGCATAGTTTCTTTGTTATTGCATAGAGCACATCTCTTTGACGGGCGTGATGCTCAACGGTATGCTGCTCGACTCCTTATGAATGTAAAAAAGGGTGTTGAAATTTTGATCCATTCCCATTGCCCACGACCAATTCGAGATCCCCCTACAGTTTGTAAGAAAATTTGTCTAAACCCCATAAGAGAGCACAAGTTTCAATCACAGAAAGACGAGTGGAATGGAGAAGCGGCCCGTGAAAGGTCTTAAAGTGGATGTTCGTCTCCTGCACGCCAAGCCAACCAGCGGGCATGTGTATTTTTCCAGCCTTTAATGTTTGGGCAGCCGGCACTCGGCTCTTGGGCCGCCGGGCGGGTATTGGTTCTCATGATGATCGGCGTGAGTCGACTGTTGAGTCTTGAGAGTAGACCCGGCATCTTGAATTGAATTGGATTATATCCAATTGCTAGAGAAGTAACAGCCTCAACCAGAAAATAAGAAAACAATCAAGATGTTCCAACGTTCAATTTGTTCAAGAAGAAAACTCTTCACTAACTTTTCAAGGTCTTTGTCATCCTCCTCGATCTTATCTTCAAGTTTAGCTTCTCGTTCTACATCCATTGGGTTTATCGGCCTTGGTTTGTTCTTCACCTCAATCAGTCAAGTTGATTGATGACCAGAAATTGAGCTTTCCTTTATTACTCTCTAAACATAGGCGCAATGGGGAAGGAAATGGTATGGCTTCAAAATCGAAATCACTTCATCGTCAGACTCAAATGAAAGTCAAACTAATATCTGAGGTGTTCTCTGATCGATTTGAAGGCATCTAACCTTCTAACCAAATCATTTCCTCCATCATCAACATCAATTCCATCAAAGACTTCATCTTCACCTCAAACTTCATTCATAATTCATGACGCATCAGAAAGTGTGAGGAATCTTTCAGGGTGATGTTCCTATCAAGTCAAGTTTTGATCACGTCTTGCTTTGTATTGTGTAGTCTATGACTGAATTTTTTGAGAGACATGCTCATCTGTATCCCCCTGGTACGATCATCACAGCTCCAAGTAAGCTGATCACCTCCCTCAAATTACTATGTATACCAGAACCTCAAATGAATGCTGATGGAGAACACGCTTTGAATTTCTTTATCACCCCCGTAGCACCTGCTTCAGTATCTAAACAAGCTTCAACTATCATTACAATGTTACCAGATTCCGAAATCGTAAAAGAAGTTTACTTACATCCCGAAACCGGAATCTTATCCGGCATTCAATCCATCTCTACACCAAGTCCTACCCTTTGTATAGATTCTACTACCTTGGATCGATCTGTTGCTATTGAAGTTTCATCTACACTCTCGAATTCCGCTCAAGTTAATATGTTAGATGCACCTGTTTCCGGAGGCGAGTGCTTTCGACTCTCTTTTTCTAAAAAAAGACTTTGATATACTGATGATTTGAATGGATTCCCAACATCATAGGTGTCATAGGAGCTAAACAAGCTACACTATCCTTCATGTGCGGCGGAGACGAAAAAGCATTCAAATTAGCCTCCAACATGTTACACAAGATGGGCAAGAATTCGATCCACTGTGGAAAATCAGGTTCAGGTTTATCCGCCAAACTTGCCAATAATTTGTTACTTGCGATCTCTATGATTGGGGTTTCAGAATCAATGTTATTTGGTTTGAAATTAGGATTATCTCCTCAAACTTTAACTTCAATCATCAACTCATCATCAGGTCAATGTTGGAGTTCTAAAGTCAACAATCCAGTTCCAGCTGCATTATCATCACCTACACCTGCTGATTCGAATTATAGAGCTGGATTTAAATCTAAATTGATGTTGAAAGATTTGAATATTACTAAATCGGTGGCAGATGAAGTTCAGTTGAATTTACCTTTCTTAACACTTTCTAATCGGATTTATGACAAAGTTTGTAATGATGAAGAATTAAAAGATTTAGATTTTAGTGTGGTTTATCAATGGCTTAAAGTTGCAAATGAGAATTGGAATTCAAACCAAGATCATCCAGATGAAAAGAATTGATTGATTGATTGATTGATTGATTTTAGAAATCCACTAGTGTTCATTGAGATGCTCACTTTATGATTTTTGTTTATTAGCTCTCTTTTTTGCAAGTTTCTCTTTTCAAAATTTGTAACATCAAAAAAAGCAATACAAAAATTCTTTGAAAATCCAATCTCTTCATCCAAACAATCTATGGTAAATGTGTTTATGAATCCTAAAATAACAACTATGGAATCTTGGAAAAACAGTCCCCTCCCTTCATCTTCGACCCTTTACCCATGCGAAGCTGGGAAGATTGAAGCATCAAAAATTGAGACTACGTCGTCTTTTGAATCTAAACATTAAATAAAAAAATATATAACAGGGAGAAAATAAATCAAGGAGAACACGATTCCAAATCTCCTGAAGTTTCTAAAAAAGTTTTATTCTGTAACAGGTTCAGAAGGTCCACCACTTGGATCCAAATCCTTTTCTTGATTTTCATCAGCATCATTAACTTCTTCATTTTCATTCAATGTTGTTGATGATGATTGTTGATTTGAATTAGAAACTGATCGAGTTGGAAAAAGATCAGATTTAAGTGTGTTCAGTACTGGATCAATCCTTTCAAAGGTTGCATTCCAAAGATGACTTTGTTCGATCGTCGGTTTTTCATGCGGTGGTACTAAGAATCCCGATGCATGCATGACCAATAACACATTCTTTAGATTTTCAGGTACAGCTTCATACTGTTTTTTTTTCGTTTCAAATCACATTCAAATCAGTAAATTAGGAATCATTCACAACCAGAACCCAAGAAAACAAAATCGGATTTACCATTTGATCTCTTCTACCACTATGCATAAATCGATCCAAGAACCCTAAGATCTGTAACCAAAGTTCGGTCATCCTACCCATCCCTTGTTCACTTAACTGAATCAAATAATGTAAAAAGATTTTACAAAGCAATCCAGATGCTCTTAATCTAGTTTCACCCATTCCTTCTGGATCTCTTCTAAACACTTGAGGTTTCAAAAGTTCTTCTAAGACTGGAAACAACACTCTTTCAAAAATGATGGTAAAATCAATCTTTCCACTCGATAAGATCTCGGGTGCTACTAATGATCTTTGTAAGTTTCCTAATGCTAATTGTCTAAGTTCTCGATTCCCATTGATAGATTGTTGTCCATATGCTAATAAGACTGGCATCCAAAATGATGCCCATGGTTTTGATGGATCGGATTGTGCTTGTGCTAACATTCTTGGTATAAGTTCTTGTGCATTACGAATCATCTCTATGGACTCAAGTGCACGTGCAGTGACTGAATCTTCTGATCTGTTCTCGATGCAGAGAAATGAGTCAGAATCTCAAAGCGTATGACCAGAGATGCTTCCTTCGTTGGAACCACTTAAACTTACTTCAAGTTTCCAGGACGTGGTCTAGACACTTCTTGTCCACACACACTAGCAAATGCATTGAGAGCATACACGAAGGGTGCAAAGTTATCAGCTACGATTCCAGGTGCTAATTCACCTCGAGATAATTGCTTCAAGACTGTGAATGACTCTCGTGCGGCTTCCTCAATCCCAGCTGTTGCAATGAAAATTGAGAATAACATGTTCCATTGGGTTGACGTCCTAAATAATGCTCGCAGACAGATCTCAATTTACAGATCAGCAAAAGGCCGGGTCACAGTAAATCATACTCACCGGAATGCGTGTGGATGAGATGATGCGATTTGACAAACGCCAGATACCATAGGCTGGGCCACAGAGGTGAGGATAGATTGAGGAAGTGATCGGAAGACATCCAAGGCAAGAAAGAATTGATCTCGAAGGGCAGCCTGTTGTATCGCAAGATATTGTAATCTTAAAAGGCCTGCAATGGCTCGTTCGACCAAGAGTGGACTGATAGCCGTCGAGTTGGCCAAGATCTTGGAAAGGTACTCGAACGCTGCACCCCAGAGTCGAGGAAGTGAATCGGGATTATGTGCAGCAAGAGCTACGATCAACTCTAACAGGAAGAGAGAACAAGGGTCATAATGTTGAGCAGTCCGATTTGGTTGAGGTGATGAAGGCGGTGAGTTTCGATCAGGTTGCCCCAGTCGAGCTCGAGTGGAGTTTGAGATACGTTGATCTGCCAATCCCACAAGTGTCCGAACGATGGTTTCCTGAATATCAAGATGAAGGGCGCTGAAGAGATAAAATCATTAGAACAACTTATGACCTACTCCAATCGAACTACTCACAAAATTCCTTCATAGAGTTCAGCAACATGACAGGATGCCAGACAGTCTATTGCACAGAGTGTAGATTCGATATCGTCATCAGTGATGTCTCGGCCAATACCGTCTTGTGGACCGACATAAGGTGATAGAAGATACGACGACAACGTAGAGAGTAGTCCTGCATCCGCTCGTCGTTCAGGTGCATGTGAAGGGCTTTTAGGCGGGTGTAGTGCAATAGTTCCCACATTTGAGAAATCAGGAAGCGTGAGGACCTCAGAGGGTAAAATGGAGTGAGCGAATAAGCTTTGTAAGATTTCAAAGATACAAAGCCATCCTTGTCTCATCGTACTTCCATCAGAGTTTGCAATCGTGAAGAGAACGACTGTAGCAAGTTGTGCTTTGAAGTTTTTACCAAATCGAATCGAAAGTGGACTGATAGTTAACATCTGACCTTCAGCAGAGACCGTCGGGAAGTTAGTGTCAGCGGAAGGTAGTTGAGTGAGATCCGTAATCCGTGCTAGAGCTAAGACAACTTGATCAAATACTTCAGGTAGATCGAACCGACTGGCGAGCGTAGCACATTGTTGAAAGCCAGCCACAATTCTTTGGAGCATATGATCATCGTTGAAATTCGTAAAGGCATATGAAAATGCAGAGATGACAGGTCTCCAAGATACTTCGAACATTGCTTTATCGAAAATCGATGTATGACATGTGATAAAGGGGCCTGAGGTAACGATGATGAAAAGCATTCAACATTTGAATAGATCCTTCTCAAAATCACTTGACTGGCATACCTGCTACCCTTGAACGGCGCTGAAGCTCTTTCCATGCATATTCGAACCCCAATTGACCCGAGTGCTCTTCTGGCATAATGATTTCTCGTTTACGAATTGAATCAAATATAGCTTTCTAAGTTCATATAAGGTGTGAGCTTGGGAAGCAACAAGATTTGAAAGAACATCATTGAGCTCACCAGGTAATCTGGATTGAAATCTTCTCCATCATTTACCCCCCTCAGATTGCGTTTGTAATCCTCGATTGTCATTTTTTTCTAACAAATTTGATAATTGTCTGTTAGTGTATGTTAGGATCTCAGAAAGGATTTTGCGACTCACTCTGTTTTGAGGGTTATGTTGATCGGTATTCAACATGATGACCGAGTATGATAATACGTAGGCTGCATCCTCAGTCTTGACTTCGGCTACAAACGCGAATAACTTGAGCAAAATGATGATCATACCACATCACAAATCATCGTAGTCAACTCACTTGCCCCACCCGCAACATACACAGCGGCGAAGACTTCAGTAATTCGTGCGATCTGCTGAGACTCTCCCGGGAGTCGAAATGTCTCCAGTAAGTCTCTCAAGCAATCGGAAATTAATTTCTAAACGAACCAAACATTGAGCGTAAGCGGGGCAAATTAAGTTTTCAAGATAAAACCGAATGGAACAATCCTTACTCCTCTAAAATCAAACAAAGTCATAAACGCTTGTAAAACTTCCAAATTCTCAGGTCTAGAAATAAAATCACCCAATAATTTTTTATCCAATTTCGGACAAGTTTTGAAAAAGAGAGCTAAACTTTGAGGTCTAGGAACAGATGGATCATCATAAATGATCCCATTTTCCTCTAAAAATTGTAATCCTACTTTCGGTTTTTCATTAAACTTTGCTGCTCCTTCTAACATTGCTCTCTTACCACTCTTATCTCTTGCTAAGAGGACTGGTGCTGGTACATCAACTGATGGTAAGGGTGATGATTCTAATCTAGCACTCATATGTCCAACATAAGCTAACAGTGTATCTAGACAGAGTAATTGGGATGTGTCTTGCGCATGCATGTAAGCCGGATTAAGGGGGTAAAAGCCCTACGAAAACCGTACGCTTTACTTTGGTCAATGAAGTGATACATGACATTGAAGATGAGTTTTCATGACTTACTCTGGCTAGAAACCGTATCATTCGTTCAAAGACGTCTTCACAATCAACATGACAATCAAAGTTAACCCAAAGATTCACCATAAAGTCAGAAGCACGTGCAAGATGAGCTAGATGCTCAAGCATCAGTTGACGGCCTTCACCGGTGGCTACAACTCCTGGTCGAGGAGCCATAGCTTGACTTCGTGTCGTTCCTACTCCAGAGCTTCCTGGTCTCGTAGCCTGCACATTATCACCGTTCTCTCGTTTCCAAGTGATACCATCCAACTGTTCTTCGATATCTCCCTTCCCACCATTTGCATGTGCAAGTTTACTGATGGTCAACGTAGGCTGAGGCCTTAATCGGTCCATGAGATAGGATAGGAAAAGCTCGAGATGGATTTTGAGGTAAGGTCGCATGGTGTCCATGAGATTAGTCATACAACGCAATGATGCAGATAAGAGAGTCGTATTATCCGATCGAACAAGTTGAAACAAATGCTTGCAAAGATCGTCTGATACCATTGTACGCAGGCTCGGAAACTTACTCACACTTCGCCCGGAAACTTCAAAGGCTGTGATCAAGATACTAAGGGCTGTCAGACGCATGGAATCTGTGTGTTGAGTATCATAAGGGTTAAGTAACGAAATCAAAACCCTCATTAATTCTTTGATCGAAGGTAATCCGTAAGGGAAAAGCTCTGAGACGATCGGTTCTTCATCGATCTCTGGCTCTTGAACAGGTTCCTTTTCAGCTTCTAACAATGGATCCTTTTCAGCGCTTTCAGTATCAGCTGGAGGATCTGGTGTTTCTCCATTTTCGTTCGACACTATTTCAGGAGGGTTTGATTTTGCCCTGGTATGATCGCGTTCCTTGTTGAGTGAATCAGATGCAGCAGGAATAGAACCGCTACGGGGATCAGGTGCTGTCATCCTTAATCCGTCTTTTGCTGCATCATCTTCAGTCGTACCATCATCCGAAGAAACGTATGCGTCATCAACCGATGGAGGTAGAGTTTGTAAGCGCTGAAAAACCGAGGTGACCATGGTTTGCATAGTCCGCTCGGCAGAGCGACGTAGTACCTCTGCGATCATGATAGAAACAAATCTGTGAGTTAATTCCATGTGATCGAAGCCTTCAAAGAAGCAAACATCAACAAACCACTCAGTCTCATCTGACAACACATGCTAAGCCCCGTTTCCATCATCTCACAAACCGCTTCATCAGTCAAAATATGACCCACAGGACCAGTGAGAGCATTCCGAAGGACATCCAAGATCTTCAGTAGGACTACTTCATCACTAACACTATCACTAGCTTCAAAACGACAATGAGTACCGGCCGAGCTGACTTGTGACATGGCTAATGCGAGTGAAGGAGAATTTAAATGAATCAAAGAGTATGTTAGGAATTTGTCGATTGAGGATAGAGCGATTGCGGTGATTGGTCCGGTTGTATCACTAGAGCGAATGACGGCCAAGAATGGACTGAGGAGAGTGACAGCGTCAAGTTGGGTAATATCTAAAGTGACATTTAAACACACTTGATCAGATTCAGACATCCAGAAGTGATCAAGAGTTGAAAACAAAACAAGCTAACCTTGACATTCTCTAAGTTCGATCATCAAAGTAGCAAATCCGACCATAAGACTACTTCCACTAGCCTCATCAAAACCCTGTGAAGAAGAACTTGTAGATTTCATATCATTGTTACCAGCACCACCAGCACCACCACCATTTCTTAAATTTCTCATCCCGATTGTAGTACTTAGGCCGGATGTTAAACGCTCATGATTTTGAGGGATTGGACCGTATGGAGAAAAACTTGTGCCTGCCCATCTTGCATTTCTTCTCATTGCACTTGTTACAGATCTGAAGTTCCGTTCACCAAAAGCATCGATTAGATTTGACAGTGGCCTGTTGATTGGGAATGGATTGATTACTTACACTATTTCACCATGGATGATACTCTCTGGGGATCCTTCACATGCGAATTTGACATTTTCGAACCCATCTAACCTCTCCATTTCCTTGGTGTTCAAAAGGTAAAGTTCCAAATGGCAAGGAAGCCTATGGAGGTGTGAGTTTTGATGATTTTGTTTTGATATTCTTTTGAATGGTTCTATGATGTGATGAGAATGATATTTGAGTTGGATTGATAATCGAGATAACTTGTCTTGAATGTTTCGAAGGGATAGGTAGTTGTTGTTGTTGTTGTTGTTGATTGAAGGAAATGAGAGTTTTGGATTACAAATTCAAATTCAATAGAGAGATCACTTGACACCACTTTCAACTTCGATCACAACAATTCCACTTTACAACATATCACTCAAGATGTCAAGGATAACTTACACATACATATCATGAAACACACTCACATACAGCATATGTATCACAGTGTCACTCAGTCTGTGACATGTACCTATATTCGCATACAAAACTGTAAAGTCGATCAAAGAAACTTCAAAGTTGAAGGAATTCTATCCTATGTGATGGCTGAAGAATCAATCCATGATGATGATGATGATGATAAGAAAAGCAAGGGTAATGAAGAAAGAAACTTACGAATCACCAATGCGATAAAAGAATCATATTCATACCAAGCATTCAATCCGAATTTAGTAAGTTGAAATCGAATCATATCATGAACTCTTCAACTGTTCATATCAAGCTGAGACATAATTACTTTGTTATCTCTATACATATGTCGATTCATCAACTATCCAAAGTGGTTTCGATCTCCATCAAAACCAAATGAAAATCAAACTGAAGCGTTACTTGAATTACAAGACAGACGGCTTGCTCAAATTCATTACAACTTCGCCATAAAACAATACCATGAATGTTTTAAGATCTGTTTAGAACAATTAGAAAGTGAAGATAAGAATAATAAGAAAGCAGCTTTGTTTGAAACGATCTTCACTTGTTGTTCGTTTTTACCTGAGATTGAGGATCAAAAGGTTTTGGAATTGATTGAGTTGAGTAAAGAACATGTGAGTGTGTTTCCCTTCCTTAGATTTGTTCTTTTAGTTGGACCTGAGGTTAGCTAGAGTTTGATCTTTGGTTTCTCAAATGGTATGTATCTATATTTTCAGTGGAAGAATGTACCTTCTGTAGGTTTGAAAGCTGCTCCGTTACTCTTGAAATTGGGTGATGAAGAAGGTATCTCCTATTCATTTTTCCCTTTATGCTTCCAGATCACTTGACTTTCAAAACCCCGAAGATTTAAAGGCAGAGCTGATTAATCGATTTATTAATTGTATATAGGTGCTATCTTAGCTATCGTTCCAGCTCTAGTGCATTGTGGTCATATAAGAATTCGGCATATAATCAACAATGCTCTTTTTTACACTTCTGATTCCGATCGACTCATTCGAAGATTGGTTGACCGACTGATTGAAGAGAAATCAACACCTAGATTGATTGCTAATCGATTGGAGATACTTAAATCGAGTCAATTGGAATCTGAAGTCACTTGGGATGATGTTGTTCATGGTTTGGTTTCATTTGTTTGTGAGATGAAGCAGTTTTGCTCATGATGGCATCTGGAAAACTTATCTTCTCTTCACTCAACGTTGAGCAATTGTAAGTTTGACTTCCAACTCAACAACCGGAACATGGTCTCATTTAATAAGCGTGTATATTTTGTTATCTCTCAGGCGGATGTTGAAGCAGGTCTTTCATCGAATACAAACGAGTTCAAATTTCCATCTCAAGATGATATGGATTTTTTCAGGCTGAATGTGACCTAAATATGTCTTGCATTATAATAGCGGGGTTCAAGTTGGAAAATTGCCTAAAACACAAAGATCCCTACATCAAAATTCTACTTAAACATTTCAAATTTTGAAAACACTATCAGAAACTTCCACCTGAGAAGGACATTCCTAGCATTTGATTTTTCAAAAAAAAATGAAGCTTGAAGGGCCGGGAGGCCAAAGTGCATAAAATTTTAGACGCCTTTTGGCCAACTTGAACCCCGCTATTGAGATTTGATCAGAGGATAGAATGCATGTGTATGTTTTTGAATTTCAGTTACTATTTAGTATTTAGATTTAGATGACAGGCTTGGCTATTGGTCTGGATCTGATTGCTTTGAGTTGAATTTCTTTGTATTACATACGCGATGTTGCAAATCGTATGAAGCTTTGTTTGTATGAGGTCATGAGATCAGCTTATTGAAAATGATAAGATGGAATTGAAAAGTGTTCACTTGGCTTTAGACAACAAAGGTGCCATGAAGTTCCTGAAGTTGAACCATTTCCCTTGAAGCCCTGTCACTGATGATTATCAACGGTGGCGATGATGAGAAAGTCAAGGCAGTGATAGTGTAGATGATCGACTTGTGACATGTTGATGAATGCCTGACTTGGTGATCAGTGACAGTTGTGTACTTAAGCAGATGGGATGCCTTGATGAATGATTTGGTTTTAAAAACCAATTCAAAACACTTTCCTCAAAGAACTCTCCCCATCCTCATCTCAACATCCTCAAAACAAACAAATAAACAAAATCAATCAATTAATCAATCAATCAATCTAAACAATCAGTATCAAAAACAAGGCAACCCATTGCTTCATACATAATCTCAACCATCGAATTCAACTCTTCATTTTACTTAACTTGGAATGGCAATAGGAATCCCCAAAGTCTTCTCAAACATCGATACCGGTAAAGTACATCAATCTTTGATCATACTTCAATCATCCTTATGAGTTTCAAAAACCCATCATCTGATGTCACTCTTCTTATGTTGTTGGTCGAAAAATTCAGGTGACTAATAATGAATTATTAGATGCTACTGAACCTTCTGCATTCGAATTTTTGGGTTTATCAAGAAAACAGAGGTTATATGGCTTCGGTGGATGTTTAGCACGTGAGAGATTTATCATCAGCTCTCAAGCAGTAGAATCAAAGATCCAAAACACTCAGGTCTATTTGAATCCATTTCTTTCCAATCAATCACTTTAGTTGGTTTTATCGTTTCGATCATCGGTGCGATTATGTTTATCTTTGGAAATGTAGTGTCATTTGCCTTTCTGTATGTATTAGGTATCGTCATCTCAATGGCTGGTACTGGATTCTTGATCGGGGTACGGTTTCTCGTCGTCTTCATCCATCCTTGATCTGTTCCCATCCTGATCTTCGTATTTACTTTGGATTGCTACTTATTCTCATCAGTTTGGTAGGCAGATCAAGACAGTAAGCATTCTCTTGTGGCCTTCATCACCTCAGAGCAGAGTCACTAATCTTCATTCGTCAATGAAAGATGTTCAAACCCGTTCGATTGATCGCTTCAATTCTATTCCTCAGTTGGTAAGTTGCCTCCTCTCAATCTCCACACCTTTCATAATGTGGCTTATCCAAATCCCCATGACTATTCCTGTAGTATCATCATGGTCTTCGTTTCAGCGTTCGTACTGAAATTGGATATCTTGGTCATCGTCTTTGCTATTCTAACTTTCTTCGCTTATACTTGGTATTCACTCTCTTGTAAGTTCTTTCTCTTGGAAAAACTCGCGTTGATTTAGTCTAATTGGATTTCTTCTATGACCTCGTTCTGTAGATATCCCATATGCAAGAGCTTTAGTAACAAAAGTAGTTTCATCAGCTGTTTGAAAAAGAAGAAATGAACTTTTATTTGCATGTCTAAGTTCAAAAAAGGACAGATTTACCCTTGAATGAGCTTATTTCATTTCATTTCAATCCCTCTTGCTCCTCTTATATGTAGTCATAGTATCACTATACCTTTTTTTCATGTGATTATTAAGTAACTTTGCTTTTGTTGTATCATCTTAGTTTTTTTATTCAAGGTTTGAGTCAGAAGCTTCTTGTTAAATAGTGGCATGTGATTCAATCCAAAATCTTAAATATTGACTGTGTGAAAAGGATAATCCTTTTTCAAGTCTCATGAGAAACTTTCACTGGATTGTGATGGTAGACGATCTAAGATCTTGCCTAAAACATGAAGAGTTTCAAATTCTTTTGATATCTTTCAAGACTTAGACATGAGGAATTGAAAGAAGGGGTGGATAAGAAAATTCAAGTGTGTTGATAGTAATCAAAAGTGGTCAATCAATCTGTAAAAAGACATTGATGGATTCCTACACCATGTTGTAGGTACATATGTAAAACAATACCAACTACAACTTGGGGATCCACGTGATGAAAAAACTAATGATGAGATTCTATTGAACAGAGTCAAGAAAGGACTGATCTTGACTGTGCTCTAGATCATCTTATTGGGTCTAAGCTTGGTGAAGCTAGTTGATCAACCGAACATAATCCTTTCAGATTCATCATCTTTCTAGAATTCATCATCTCTTCTTGAGCAAGATTCGAGGCTTTAATCCTTTCAGATTGAGCATGGTCTTTGATTTCTTCTTCTGATTCTTTTATTGAAGGTTTAGATTGACTTAAAACTTTATTGATCTTTTCTAATTCGATCGGAATCAGATTCTCGGTTTTCTTGGTTTGGTATAAAGTATCATATACTTTTAGGATCGTGTTGGCTTCTCTTTTGGTGATGGGTCGGGTCCTATTATCAACTAATTCCCATAATCGATTAGTAACACTGTTGATACTGATACGGTCGGCTTGGCTTTGACCGTGTTCAGGTTGGAGATCCGGATTCTCACTGAAATCTTTGGTGATAGTAGGATCTTCTGCCTGTTGAATTTTCGATAGAAGATCATCTAGAACGTTCTCATCTTGAACAACAATTGACATCGATGCTAATGTCATCACCACATTCAAATCGTGGTAATTCGATCTAGCATTCCGAGTTGCCACCCCAGTTAAGATCTCTCTAGCTTCGACTTTACGTGCTTGATTTTCATCACTCCATAAGATACGACAAAGTAATTGAGCCAGAGCCGAGATATGTTGACGAAGAGTTTTGGTTAAAGTTTCAGATTGAGAACCATCAATCCCAGATAATTCACTTAAAATCTTCTTGAAACCTTCAATACTTCCTTCTATATCACCTAAAAAGTATTTACTTAATGAAATCCCACTTGAAGCCTGAGATCTCATCATTATAATCTTTTCTAAATCCTCTGCTTTATCATTGTCTTTATCAAATGGACCTCGTAAACTTTCTACTACTTCAAACACTTGAATCGATCCTTCATATTCTTTGTTTCTTAATTTCAATCTACCTAAATTCAAATTAATGATCGAGAATCGGTTTTCAACTTCGATTGACTCGGATACTTCATAAACCGCTTCTGAGATCTCTGCAGCCTTTTCTAAACTTAAACTCGCTTCTTCATACTTTCCTGTGGCTTCTAATAAGATTCCTTGGAGATTAAGGATCGTTGCATCTGTAGGAAAACGTTGAAGGAGCTTGCTAACGGCTAGTAAAGGTGCGAGTAAGTCGTCTGGGTTGTTGGTGAGCTTCGATTCATTCTCCGCAAATCTCGCAAAGGCGGTTGTCGTATAGGCCAAATCGATTTGGGTCTACAACAATCATAACACAACATCTGTTAGGATCATCCAGTGCAGTGATTGCGACAAGGAACATAAGAACGATGACTTACTATGTTGCTCTGAGACAGTGTAAAGGCATGCTCAACCAGCTCCGTTGACTGATCCAAATGATCATTCAGAGCTGCAACCAAAGCTTGACCTAACCAAGCCAAAGCCCAATCTGGTTCGTAAATCTGTGATTTTAAAAACGCTTGATTTGCTAATTCAACATCAGAATGTGCTAAATAAAAGTATCCCAGATTAGTCCAACTAATATGATTTTTGGGGTTTAGTTCTACTGATTTAATGTAAGCATGTTGGCAAAGTCTTGGACTTAAATTGAACGCTAGGGTGCCTAGAGTGTTCCAGAATTGAGAATTGCATGCTTGAATGTTCAATGCTGATCGGATACAACGAATCGCCTGTTGTAAGGTAGATTCAGGACCTGCGCGTGTTTTGAAAAAGGTAGATTGATCGGTGAGAGACGAGGATCTAGAGGTCGTGTCCAACCAACGGCTGAGCTGGCCTAATGTTGTCCCCAGATCGGCCCATGCCTGTGCACATCCTCCACTCTCAGGTTCGAACTGCTCAAGTGCTACCCTAACTTTTGAAGCGATGATCGACGTCAGTAAGAATAAACCTGATGAACCATTTTCAGCTCCGATCGCACTGACTTCCAAGCAAGTCACAGAATCCACCCGCGGAAGTTTATTATCAACTCCAATTCTTGCAGCCAGATTCACAAAGAATGAGAGATGTGCTTTGAGCTTTTCACTTGTATCCTCTTCACCTCGATCTGAATTAAATGTTGACATTGGAATTGACTTGTTCCATCTGAAAAACTCTAGAAAGATATCACTAACAATCTTCCATCCAATTCTCATCGTATACCTAGAGTCACCGGTCTCAAAGACTTGATTAACTAGATTGAGTGATTGGATCAATTCTTCCTCTGATTCACTAAAGTTCCCTTTATTTGAAAATTGAATCGCATTGGCATATTTCGTCTCAGCTAAGATGATTTTGACAACTACTTCTTCTGGATGATGCTTTATAATCTTCTCAAGACCAGAGATTGCCGGTTCGATCAGGCCGATCTGCCTTTGAACATCACATATACAAAAATCCGCAAACCATCTAGGAGATTGGTCGACATTACTTTGATTGTCTTCTAGCTTCTTTTCCTCCTCAAATAATTGGGAGGCTCGAATGAAAGTCTTTAAAGCAGCCAAGTGTTTCCCTACGCCCCGATAAGCAAGCCCTAATTTGATCCATGTATGTGGATCGGTTGGAGTAGCACGTATGGCCCGTTGAAACGTGCCAGCAGCTGATTGGAATTTACCTCGACTGAGTTCTGCAGATCCAATCGCGTTCCAAGCCCAAGAGTGTCGTTGATAGCTCGCAAGTTGTAGAGGATTATGACCTTCCCCAGCCTGATAATCTGAACCAGTCTCTACGCCGCCATTAATCAAACGTTTCGCTACGACTTCAACCAAGTCCCATTCTCGAGAGTCAGCAAATTCGGTGGCCAATCGAAAGGCTGCTACACCCTCGGTAGCATCTAACTCAAAGGCTTTCTGAAAACACTTTGATGCTCTTTCATAATCACCCTCTTCAGAATAATACAGACCTAGATAAGTAAAAGATGGTGCAAAGGCAGTATCAACTTTGATCGACTTGATAAAACAATTATATGCCTCTTTCTTGAACGTCGTTTTGTTTGTCTCATCCATCGCCTCAGCCTTCTCTTTGTCTCCTGTATGATACATTGCCCATTTACATCGTGCCAATCGGTACCAGTTCTGTGCAAGATCTTGATGTATGTTTTCTTGCTCGGGATCTGCTTCTATAAGCTTAGTCAGTTCATGTATGATGTTATCGAACTGCCCAGCTGCCTCTTCAGTACGCTCTAACTCTACTAAGCACCAAGCTTTCTCTGATTTGGCTTCTAGACGATCGCGTGGTGGCAGGTCAGTCCACGACTTCAGGGCCTGAGTAAAAGATAAGATAGCCTCCAACCACCGTTGAGAAGATTTCAAGATAGATGCTTGAGCCATCAAGATTGGACCGTTGTTAGGCTCTTTTTCCAAAAGCCGATCGATCAAACGAGTAGCTTGTAGGTGGTGGCGAGGTGCATCCAGGTAAGTGAGAGCAACAGCCAAATAGCATTCAAGTTTCCTTAGCGCCTTTGACAATCGTTTTCCTATCAATCTTTCAAGCTCCTTGGCTCTCGAGATACAATTTTCGGCGATTAGTTTGACAGTTGACCAATCACGGAGCTCGTAGTAGACCGACAAGACAAGAAAGTGAGAAAGTAATGAATGTTTTTGTGCGCTATCGAAGCCGGATTCCATTCGTTCCAGTATGTCAATATCGTCAGGATGTTCATCAGTTTCTGGTTCGAGATGAAACTGGCGGTAGGACTCTAGCACTGCCGTCATATCCGAGCTGGATCATCACATTTGAGACAAATTAGTGATCAGCTCGATCGCCTTCTCAGATCAACCGTGCAAGATGAGATGATTGGGAGGGAGCTACTTTGGGAACACTTCACCAAGCGAAATGAGATATCCATGAGGATCGTCTTCTTGACGAGGACTTGTAATCTCATTCCAATCCAAAACGATGTTCCAACTTTTAGTGGTGGGGACCTTCAAAACCACTTGACCTCGGGCTACCTCAAGAATTGCTTCACGTAATCTATCTTTTTCGTCTTGCTTGCTTTGAACAACTTCAGGTGGATCAGCACTAGCAGCGTTGGATAGATCGGCAAGTTCGCCTTTGAATGGAGATGGTAAAGCTTCAAGCCAATCCAAGTAATAGGTAAGTAGCGCAAGCTCCACTTCTCGTCTGACCTCATCATCAGTATAAGGGTGATTCAAGATTTGCTTCCATAACTTCGGAAGTTGGCTAGATGGATAAACCTCTCGGATGACCTCAAGTCTCGTTTCAGCGGCTGTCTTGGGAACTGAAGTGAGTCGTGTACGTCGTTTAGATATTTCACGTGAAATGGCGTCACTTTCTTCGACTTGGGTCAAATCTGCGATCTGTCTGATGATGGGAAGATTGTTTTGGAGAAGCACTAATAATTCGAATAACGGTGAGTCCTTCGGATTTGTATTATCAGGTTCTGGTAAGGTTGACAGAAGGGCTTCATATGGCGAATCGGGTAGTAGATGAGATAGCACTGAGATTGTCTGATCAGAAACGGTCGAATTGAACAGCCAGTGTGAGTTGCTTATTGCTCTATACATGTTGCTGATGGAATGATCGAAGATGCAAGATAACTGACTTGTTTTCTTGATATATCTTTCAAAGAGATCAGTTTGAGGATGGTATCACCAAGCTTTTCAGCATCCTGTCTTTATTTCCACCATTCAGCGTTAAGACGTATCATACGTTGAAGTTCGAGCTAGTCAGATCGCGTATCAATGCACAAAAGAAGATGATGACGGCTCTGAAGAATCGCGAAATTGACATTCACTTCTCATTCCAAATCTTCGCAAGACCTTCTAATGCATCGATCAACGCAGAGTTATCGTTTGAACTTTCATAAAGTCGTGCTAGCCCTTGCCACGCCAAAGGTTGAGAAGAATCCAAGTCGATTGCCTTCTGATAAGATGTTCTTGACTCGTCGAGTTTCTGGAGGTTCAAACGTGCGAGGCCCAGGAAAACGTGCCTGTGAATGCAAATAGCAGTTTAAGTATCAACTTAAAGAGATGAACGTCGGATTGGTGACTGACGCATTATACGATTGAGTATCTAAAGCAAGTGCTGACTCAGCTGCTGCCTCAGCCCGATTCCAATCTTTGTTAGAGATAGCATCTCTTGCAGTCTTGAGGTGTGATTTCAAAGTTGCCATCACTTCTTTGCTGGTTGAAGTTTGTCAAGGGTGATCCTGAGTTTAGAATGACTTCCAAGTTTATTGGGAATATTGCTTGGAGAAAGAGGTGTGAGATGAAGTTCTTTGGTATACAAGTCCGAAGTGAAAGGCATTGTAAAGTATCTCCACTGGTCATAAATATCCCCTTGCGTTAATGAACTCCAGCCAAGACTGTATA
>MWRH01019649.1:0-14906 GCA_002157025.1 Melampsora abietis-canadensis | reverse complement strand
GTATTTTCTCCCGTTCTTGGACTTTCGCACCCGGGATTTGTGTTTTTAGTTTTTTGATTTTCGCATTGTCACCTTGACACCTCTCGCATTCTGTAGCTTTCCAAGTGTATCTAAGTGAGGTCACGAAGGTGATGACCTTGTTTAAACTTATTTCTTGATTAACTTGCCAACAACTTGGGTCTTTTTTGCAATACTAGAGAGCTATGCGGGCGCGCCCGCAACAGGGAGTTGTGGCAAGGAATGCTAATGTCAATCATTAGAACTTGCTGAGCCGGACTGAAAATGAAAGTACTTTGATACTTGAATGGAGCTAGACAACTCTGGTAGGTAGATGAGTTGGTGAAGATGACACTGGGGATGGATGAGATACAACGGCTTCTCATACTCATCAACAAAAGGACTTGTGAAACCCCCGGATCCGTTGAACAAAGCCTTGCCAGATCCAGGTTTCTTGATATGGTAAACCGCAACATGTTTGCCCTTATTTTTGTTATATATCATTTTGATATCTTTTGATATCCTTTTCCATATTTCTCTTAGTTCATTTGTACACCAATTCTGGCCTTATCTTGTGCGTGTTTACTTTGTAGCCTAGGTTCATGTTTTACTGCAAAAGTCTTGCCTATAAAAGGCAGATCTTTCTTTGTTACAATCTATCTCTCAGCTTGCTCTCTACTCAACATTGTACCAATACTGTTTTGTATAACCAAACCCTTATAACACTTGAACTCCCTATTCTTGTATTATAAGCCTTTACCCAATCTTATACTTTGGTGCTTTCAAAACCTAGTAGATTCACAGACTGTAGACATGATAAACTGTAAAAAGCCCACCAACAAAATGGAAAGCACTTGAGATGGACCATTGGAGTCAGAAAGTCCACACACACAAGTAATTGAACAGCAAATATGTATGAGAAAGTACAAAATGCTTGACAACATCAATAACACCAAATTGAAAAGAAAAATAAGACTACAGTGAAAGCAGATGAGCTGCGGGGATGAAAGAGACATAGAAATAAAGGTGGTCATTGTAAATGTAAAGCTGAGAAGAGAATTACAGTGAAAAGCCCATCAACAAATACTGATGAAGTGAGCTAAAGGAGAACAAAGACTAATGAAGTGTGCGAAAAAAGACCATCCAGCATAATAAGAACACCCTACCTTGTAAGCTGCAATAAACAAAAGTAAAAAAGACAACCTTTGAAAAGCACAGAGTATGGCGGGGTGATCAGGGGCAGAAACATGTGAAGGAATTGATTAGAAAACACTGAAATAAAAGCATGAAATGAAATGAAAAATTTTGGAAAGCAGCAAGGATGACCCAGTGCATACCTGAACACAGTACATTTGAGGACACTGGGAGTCATGCAAGTTGCTTGCACGTTTTTATATATTAGATTTCTCATGTTGGGGGACCGTAGGAAGATTAACTTGACTTAACCTGCATAGCCTTATGTACTTCAATAGTAAAAGGCTTGGCTCAAGGGTGCAACTTTTTCAGGCATGCCTGCCAAGTTCCAACTCTCTAGTTCAATAAAAGGCAGAAAGAAATGCAGCTAAAAGCCAAGATCACACATACAAGAATAGATCAGGAGATACTGAGAGAAATTGATTGCTAATCTCTATGTTGGGTAAAGCCCACCACAACACTAGACAACAACTTTAAAGCACAAGCACAGAAATAAGCAGATCAAGAATGTAACTTTCAAGGATGACAACTCTATCTGCTACAACAAGCATTAAGTCTTGTACAATACCTTCAAGGGAAAATATACATGAAGCATTGTTGAAACTTGATACAGACTCAGCTGGAGTTCTGGCGGCCACGTTGACCTAGTGGGATGGTGGGAAAAATGTTGCTCGGATGATCTCAACACCTTGCACTGGGTGTTTGTGGAATTCAATGAAAGCGTCCAATCCAGGTACTCCAGGGGCTCCAAACTGAACCACAACGTTGTCTTGAGTTTTTACTCTGTTCTCTGTTCAAAAAAGTGATGGGAATCAATGGATTGCATGAAGATCACCTGAATCTGATTATCTACTGGGGGCTTACTTTCTACAATATCATAAGTGTATCTACCAATGTATTTGCTGAATTCTATCAGTTGTAACGTAGTTTACAGTATTTGAAGGATGGGATTAAATTTCATATTTCATGAGATTAACAATGCCCTGAGTGATTGATGTTTCCATCATTGTGAGCAAACTCACCCCGCTTTCCAATTGCAATCTCCTTGTCCTGATCAAAAACCTGAATTCCGTGAGCAATCCACTGCTCCAATTCATCCATGTGAGAGGTAACCTTTCTATCAGTCTCCCAGTTTGTCAAGAAAGCTTTTCTGAAAAGGTTTGAAGCTTGGACAACTTCAACTATCCATGTTGCAAGGTTGAAAAATCAGTTCTTCCACAGAGATATCATTATACCTCAAGACTTACTATCATTCAAATCAAGAAACACCGCAGAGGAAAGCCCGATTGACAGGACAAGATACAACAAGGTCTTAATCATGTTTTTTATATGAAATAGAAGAAGACTGTTCAATATTGAAAAGCATAAAATATGTAAGTGATGACAAGTACAGACCAGGTAAAAAACGAGTTGTTGGAATGATTTTGAGTGGAAGAGATGGGATGCTTTCTAGTGTAGCCTAAGACAAGAATCCTCTTGAAACTTTGAAAATACCCAATCATTTACAATGCACTGCTTTGACAAGTTCAGATTTCTTACTTGTTTTGTTTTGAGAAAAATTTCCGTACACGGAAACATCTGCTATTTAAATGTGTCTTGGTTTCTTTCCCCAGACATGTCTCACCTTATGCTTTCAAGCCCGTAACCAACAAAAGGTTCCATCTAAATGCTTTGATAAGGAAAACAAGCCGTCATCATCACACCAAAAAGACCATCTCAAGATTGACAATAAGTGCCAACTGATAAGCTATTTACATAAACAAAGGGCTCCATTGTTATAAAGAGCAGGTGATCCAAAGAGCTTGACAAGTCAGAAGGCACTGAATCACAATAATCTATAGAAATATTCCGGTACACTTTATCTTTCAGTCTTGCCAATTGAAATTTCTACAATCAGAGATAAATCAGGAGTGAATGTATATGGGTTTGGAAAATTATGTGTTGTTTGCCAGAAAGACCTTGCGCAAAAAGATTGGTGCAAATTCCAGAACCATATCAATAGTCTTATCATGTCACACTGCACAATAAGGTGTACCAAAGATCAGACAGGTGATCTGATGGCCGCTGCCCAGATGGCACACTGGACATTCATAACATCAACCCAGGTTGCACTGCTTTACTATTTCATATTGTCAATGGCATCATCTGACGTGGTCATCTTGAAAACCTTTACATTATTTTACCTAACAAGCTCATAAAAGATAACAATGTATATTCAGATGATCTGATGACCTGGAAGTTGAAGGTTTAAAAGGCCACCAAGTCAAATTTGTTCCAGAAACGTGTTTTGCTACCTGCCCATTTGAAAGCTACGCACAGCTTGGAATACTGAAACCGCAGTTTGAATGCTCTTATATTCATTGAATGGACAAAGGATGACCCTGAAATAACATGACATTGACATTATTTGACAAATTTCAAGTTGTTCCAAAGATAAGATTCATAAAAAACCAAAAGATGAGTGTAGAAAATTGACATGTTTTATAACCACGATTTTGTTATATTTTGGACATTGAGAATAATAAAAAAGTTATTACTACCGCTTGAGGCAGATTAGACTTCAAACTTGTGGGGCATCAGTCCCGGCGTTTCAGAGTGGCGGAGAATATTGCAAAATAAATATGTAAACTTCTGCGTAGACATGACTGTGACATGCAAGGCAATCCCTTTGGTGGCAGACCTTGTATTCCATCAAGGAACTTCTACATATTTTGCATTCAACACTGATAGATTTGTTGAATTGCCTCTGCAGTAGGGAAACTCTGCAGTAGGGAAACTCAAGAGAAAAAGTGAGTTTCAATCATTATCATTGTGGACTCATTGGTGGACAAAGAGGGCCAGTGCTTTGGAATAGCCGCAATGCTTCAAAGAAACCTTATGCATAGGTGAATTATTGATATTAGCACAGCTCAACACAGCTCCTAATTTTCACAGAAAACACCACCTCAGCCAAAGCAAAACCAAGTAGCAAACATCTCTACAGGAATTGGCTCACCTTCTTATTTGCGGTAAGGCTGCACAGATCAGAAAAACAACTCAAGCCAATTTTTTCTCCACAGCGGAACATCGAAAGAGAAAGATCATCTTTGTCAAATTTCCCAAACACATTTCAGATAGAGTTTGATATATTCATGATTCTCAGCTCCAAAAAGCAGGTTGCAGAGGTCAATATATGATCTTCAGATTCAAAAGCTTCACATTAATCACCCTTACAATCAATAAAAAAGAACTGATCCACATCTTGTCTTGACAATCTTTTGCCTAAGTCTTGTACATATCAACTTTAAATCATACATTATCTTACTCTTATTAAGCCTTAGAAAGTCAATAAGTTCAAGAAGTCACTTTTGGTCACCCTCATCTGTTCACCAATGTTGTACTTTGTGTTGTCAGAACTTGCCAGGGTATTTGGTGAGAGTCCTTATAAGTCTTGCTGTGTGCTCTAAAGCTTTGCATCCCATCCACCAACAAAGCCTACTCAAGGTAGCTTTGTTATCATGATTGAGCTTCAAAAAGCTGACCATATCCTTCTCGTTTAAATATGTAACTTTGTGTCTTCAAAAGTCTTGATTAAATTTATAGTGACTGCTGGTAGGTCCTGTTTTTCTCTCTCAAATTGTGGATCTGATTGTTCACTGTCAGTGGGCACCGCAGGTCACATTGATAGTGTCATTGCACTTTGTTAAAAATGGTTACCACCTGCTATTTGCAAGTGTGTACCTTTGTGTTGTTCCTTTCAGATATGGTAGAACATGAGTTCTGATACCTGCTCTATAAGCCTGTACCTTATGCTGACCCCTCAGCCCAACAGACCTGGATGTGCACCAGTTTGGAGAAAATCTTGTTGAACACATTACCAAAGCCCCTTATTCAAACTATGACCTTGTGATTTATATGACTCTACAGGCCCCATATCTGAGTCTCAATGACGTTGCCAAATCCTCCAAAGGTGAGTAGTGAATGTCATAAAGGAAGAAGTGTCCATTCTCATGAATAAGATGAAAAAGCAAGAGGGATCCTACTAGATCCCTCTTTGGACTTTTTCTGATTAATTATCATGTATCTTGAACACCGGTATTTTGTCAGTTTTTCAGCCAAGGTCTCTTCCAACACTTTGAAGCTGTAGACTCTGAAAGTGAGCCACAACTCAATTTTGACCTTATATCTTAAGACTTGTCAAAGATATTCCTTTTTTTCTTTCATCTTTCCATAGTCCAACGAAATAAGAGAGTGGAAAGTGGTTATGAAATCATGTGGAAGACTCCTAGTAGGCTCAATTCTGATGGTAAAATTTATCAGAATAAGGCTGAGGCAATTGTGTGGAAGAGAGACAATCTTTCTTTGTGGCTTTACCGTCTAAAATTTGGGATGC
Source organism: Melampsora abietis-canadensis (assembly GCA_002157025.1). Taxonomy (NCBI): domain Eukaryota; kingdom Fungi; phylum Basidiomycota; class Pucciniomycetes; order Pucciniales; family Melampsoraceae; genus Melampsora; species Melampsora abietis-canadensis. The sequence continues at coordinate 9,343 of MWRH01019649.1, read as the reverse complement.
CAAAGTATTGTGGTAATGTTGAGTAGGGTTTTCAAAAATCATTACTTAGGATGGAATATAGGATTGTGTAATGTTAGTGTTGAGCTGGAATGTTTTGAAAATGTTGTGTGTATTGTGTCCATCAAGGGATAACTGGGGAGTGTGTTAATTGAGGCGTGATCTGATGAACCAAGGGATTATGGAAATCTTCATGGTTCTCTTTTTCTCCCACTTTCCAATCTTGTGATTCTTTTCCTATCAAAAAGAATCAATAAGTCAATCTTCAATATTCTCACTGAGCCGTATCAACTTTCTATGTTTTCACTAATCATTGTTATTCTTTATTCTCCTTTCTCATGAGTTGAGATCATTCGCATTATTGTCTGCTTTTCAATTTTCACCACACGTTGCTCTCCTTTTTTATTAGAGCTTGCAGGTAGATTCAAACTTATCTTTTCTTCTCTTTTAGATAGTGTTCTGGTGGTTTACTTTTTCTTTTATTGCCTTTTTGTTTGTAAGGACTGCACTTCTTTGAATTAATCCTGTAAAGAAGTACAATCACTTTCCAGTAATAACTTTGGCAGTCTTTCTCTTACAGACCTTATAGTCTGCACAAATCTTTGACCAAGAAATGAATTGCCTCTTGAAGTTTTTATAAACTTGCAATCAAACCAATCTCCATCAAAAAATCACTGGTTCAACAGACTTTCTTTGACCTTTTGAGACTGGGAAGTTAATTTTTCTAATAATAGGGGAGGGTAGACACATCAAACCATAGAGAAACCAAAATGCAGGCAAACCAAATGAATGTAGTGCAGTTTCAAGAACGAAAGTAAGAAGATTATAACAAAAGAAACAAAAAACGTAAACCAAAAGAGTGTATAGAAGTTTGAAAAAACTGGCAAAAAAACAGCCTTTTAGAAAAACCCAAGCAATCAAAAAGCACACACATGTTTGAGAAAAAACAATAATAAGACAATAACCAAAAGATGAAATTCTCCTCATCTCTTACACTTTGACCTCCTTGTTGTGTTTTCATATTTGGCCTCTTGGCTGACTATAACACAAATATCATCCTCCTCAGCAGGCTCTTTTTCAACCATTGCTCATCCTTTCCAACCTTTGAGTTTTTTGGAACTACCCCTTTGCACCATGAGGGGCGTGTGAGCCAAGGCTTAGGTGAACTTGATTTAATTGCTCACCATTTGGAGCTTGAGTTTGTGAACCTTCTGCTGTACTCAATCGTCCATCTGAGTAATTGTTTTCCCTTGCTGCATTAGACATTGGATGATGAAAATCTGATTCATGTTGAGTCATTTGACACGAGTAGAGAAAACTTTCCTGTTTCTTCTTCACCATCATATCATCCAAATTGCCATTGTTATTGACTCCTGCTGCATTGACTTCAGAATCCTCAATCAGAACCTTATTATTTTGCTTTGTCTTGTTACCAGAGCATTGGTGGGCGGCCTGCCGCCCCATAGGTATCAATGTTATGTCTCAGTATCAGTATTGCTACACACATAGACCAGTTGATGTCTGATGATACCACCTGGAGTCAACATAGTACGCATGTACACGTAGTTGTGGACAGATTCAGTGAAGGTAGCCGCAATGATCAATCACCCTAAAGCTAGTGAGCCCTAACCCAAACTTAACAAAGTCCCTCGCCAAAGGCCCAAGGCCTGAGCAAGTGACTTACCACTAAAAAGCAATTCTTTTCCTGAGAAGTGAGCTGTATTGTGGTATCCTAAGACATTAAATTCACTGTTTTGTTTGTAAATAAACAGTGCTTGATGATAAATAAAAGGAGCATGATAAAGGTCCATTATATACCATACAATTGCAAGCTTCTCATAGCTTTTCTGAACCTTCTGCTAGTGGGTGACAAAATATGAGTCTTTTTCAACTTTTTCTGAGCGGTGAGCCTGGTTGGTGCCTGTATTGCTCAGAAAAAAGTGAAAATGACTGATCTTCAATGCCTCAAAAGCATAGGTTCCCAGGAAGATACAACAGATGTTGAAATTGGAGCATATGTAGTGGGATCTTGCCATTATATTTCTATTTTGCATCAAATGGTGTTTATTAATGAACAAAAAGAATAAAGTGATGTAGAGATTTTTCAGTTAATACAGCTCAATTCTCAGGCAAAGAATTTCTTTTCAGCGGTAAGTCCCTTGCTCAAGCCTTGGGCCTTTGGCAATGGACTTTGTTAAGTTTGGCCCTAACCCTGGGTTTTGAGTAGACGCAAACATACATAAAAATGGGATACAAGGTACCACATGAAAGATTTGTATGCGGGTCAGACAAGCACATTGAAGTCAAAATCTATATAACCACTATCAATTCTATGGGGCCGCTGGCCGCCCACCAATGCATCAGTCAGATATATAGTAAATAGTAAGTAGGATTGAGACTGAATGTTGAAGATGAAAGTGTTAGTGTTAGTTAAGTGAAGTAATTGGATTTGTAGTTTAAGATTTTCAAATCAAAGGGAATTTGAATTGAGCACCAATTCAAGCAAAAATTTCAAACACCCAATCTTAGATCAAAATTCAAAAGATAAATAATAAAATAAATACAAAATACTTAATTATTAAGCTTATCATCTACCTTAACCATCAATTTAATCAATCATTCTTCATCTTCTTAACCAATCATCTTCAATTCAACTTCAATATTTACTCATGATCAATCATTCAAATAAATGTGCACAAGATTGCAAAACAATATCATCAGATTCATTCAGATGCAAAGATCAATCAATGAGGCTGTGATGAAAATCACTAATCTTTTAAATTCTCACCAAACTTGTGTCATCCATTTGGTATTCTAAGCTTAAGAAGAGCCTATGAATTCTTCAGAGAGTCAGACTTCAGTCATATCTAAAGACCCAAATGATAATGAAGACCATGAAAATGAAAATCAGCATAAAACATGTTTGTGCTTCACACATATATTATCCCTGTCTTCCCATTTGCGGTTCCAAGGGTTGGGAAATTTAAGTGATTATTTTTGCTAAACCAGTTACAGAGACATGTATGATCCTGTGAGATATGTTGACGTTGGAACCCCTTCTCTCTGAGATCATCAGAGGCATTCTACTGATAGTATAACTGAGATTGAAGCATGAGAAGAGTGATACAAAGTACGTAGCTCTATGTATGTAGTCAGTCACTCCTCTAATCAGTACAAGCAATAACAGCACCTTCAATGAATATCAGAATGTAGGAAAGTGCCTGCGAGGCATATGAACAAAATATTCGGTATAAAAATTGATCACGATGCTATATCGAGAAAAATTTTATGAGTCCTCTTTGTCTCATCTGTCTTCAAATGCAATACATTAATACTGAATGGAGTCCATTCCTTATAGGCTTTGATTGCTGTGAATTGAGTCCATGTCATCAGCGTACTCCCATGTTCTCGTACGTAGAAATCAAAGCTCTCGAAATCGCCCACGCCAACCCATTTGAGTTCAGGCGCTTGGGAGACCCATCTAAAAGCTAAAACCCGGTCGCCTAAAAACTGGGGTGTCGTGACGCCTCTGTAGACTTTTACCCCCATCGATGCCGATGGAGATGCCGATGCCGATGTCAATGCTATTTCCATTGCCGATGCCGTTGACTGTATATTGAATGACCCCAAGGGTGTCAAAGTCGCAAGGATCAATGATGTTCGAAGTACGAGATGTCCAATCATCTTCTTGAAAATATAACAGGAATTGAAAAGTTCAGCGCAGCTGATCAGTTTTCTGAATCGTGCCGAATCTCAAGGATTGGTCAGAGCCCCAGTACTCACTCTTATGTTATGAACTTATGTCACGGTGAGACAAGAATTGAGGTATTCAAGTACGATGTCTATCAACAGTGTGTAAGACCAAAGTAAATCAGCGTTATATCTAACAAAAATTGCTCATTGGAATTTTTCGCACATGTTGTACCAAAGCGAGAACAACTGCAAAAACCCTACTGTTACTCAGTCTATAAATTGATGGGTATGATTCTGATAGAAATCAGTGATGACGATTATAAAATCTAAAAGCGCGTGAGTGGGTCCACAATGATTAAACAGAGTCTGACAGAATTCGGAGTACAAAGTCACCGATGTGGATGAAAGAACCAAGACTTCGAGGCGGTTTATATAAAGGAAAAAGTAAGGATATAGCCTACTGAGGTGAAGAGTCAAGACCAAATGCCCTTCCCGCACGACGCCTGAAACAAATATGAATGACCCGGGAATGTAACGCTGTTCACATCTATGGAGCGCGAATGCAAAGACTGAAAAAAATAGCATTGTTTCATATATTTTCACCATCAATGATGATGTATGTACATCGGACTATGTACCCCTTGATCGCTAATTTCGAGACAAATTCTTGATGTTTCCTCAAGATTAATGAGGCGAGCGTTGCTGGCAAAGTATCATTGATGATATACATTATCTACGTGGTTTCAGGAAACAGAAAGATTTGGGTAAGTGTAGGAGACGATTTGGGCCTCTTTGTTAAGGGATGATCGACAATGATTCGGCACTCTAGGAGAAGTCTATCAACGTGCGCTCTGTATTATACCCCTTGATCGCCACGCCCAACTTTTTGGTGTCTCTTGTACATGGGTTAGACTTTGATTGAAAGGTTTATATTGTGAATCATTTCCGTAGTGTCTGACACCAACGAGCTATGGGTAAGAGGGGATGATATGGAGATTTTTTATAAGGGGGGAACAGTATTTATTTGGTACGCTAGGATAAGTCCATCGATTTCTGCCCATGTTAGATATTGCGTGAAAGCAAAGAAGCGACAATCAAATATAAGAACCGCCATTAGATATCAATTATGACCAGTGTCAGAGAACGAACCGGTTTGTGTGAGTCTAAGATGTGAGCATTTTTGATGAGGTAAGATTGAAAATCATTCAGTGCACTAGGAGAAGTCCATCAATGGGTGCTCCGTACTGTATCACTTGATTGCCATGTCCGAGATAGCTTCTTGTTGTCTCTTCGAGATCAGTCGGCGAACTTTCGATGGAACAGTATCGTGGATGTAAAACTTGATGCTATAATATATCTCCGCAGTGTCTGGAAGCAGGGATCCCTTGGTATGTGTAAGAGGTGATGATGCTTGCTTTGTTGATCAGGAACTATCCTGGCTTTCTCGGTTCGCTGGGAGAAGTCATTCAATCGCAGGCCAGGATATGTTGTGAAGTACCTGAGACAAAAACCAACAATTGAATATAAAAACCGTGTTTAGATATAGATCATGTGCTGCCTCATTGAACAGAGAGGTTTGTGTGAGTTTAAGAGGGTATAATACGGGCATCTTGATTAGGGAGTATTGACATACATTTTGCACACTAGAAGGTATCTATACCATATCAAGATATCTAGACGGCGCGTGAAATCAGTTGCCAGCCACATAGGACTTGGATACCTCACTGGAAGTTCAATTTATCTTGAGACAGAATCTCAATACATAGTCAAGCTGCTTGCCACTGGAACAAGTCAGGTTTTGGACCGTACCATGCGTGCATCAAGTTGTAAAACATTTACCATGATTTCTCAGCGTTGTAATTAAGTTTTTTGCGGGAAATTGGGCAGGTTTTTTTGTTTAGATTGACTACCAGGTCAAATCATAATTTATTCAAGTGTCTTTTCGAATATAAATACAATCAATAGATACAAGCGTTAAGAGTATTGGGTACCCTCTCAGTCGTTCAAACCCACTGTGTCTAGTTTTTTTTGGTGGTGCTCTTTTCCGTGGTGCTAGCAGGTGGAGTGCAAAACATAGTTCCTTTACCAACTGGAGCGCTACAGGGGTTCTTGGAATCACCATTGGTACCTGAAAAAGTCATGGTTTCTGTCTTTTTACATCTAAGTACGCCAGTGAACTTTCCGGTTTCGCCTGTTTTCGATGATATACATACAGCTGAAGATTCCGTTGGTGTTTTATCCTTGGTGATGCAGGTGACCAAAGGTGGTTTAGAAACAGGAGTTGCTGAAGGACCTGCCTTGCAAGCGATTGGAACTGGATTGAATTCACAAAATATATTTTTGGGCTTCTTTCCACCTTTATCACAGTCTTTGAAATTTACTTCAAGTTTCCCTTTGGAACTGCAATTGAGTTCACCTCTAGTTTTTGAAGCTGAGGGTTTAGTCGAGGTTGAATCGATTTTCCTTTGACAGACTAGATGAGACTTTCCTTGATCATTTCCTTCTTTCTTACAAGTGGGCTGCTTGTTGGCCAAGGCTTTTCCACCAGTCGCGGCGCAAAAGACGTTGAAAGGCTGATCAATCTTGGGAGCATTGTTATCAGATCCCTTGCGTCTTACAAGCAAATTTGAGCTTTCTACTTGAGGAGTATGAAAGCACACTGCCACCAAGACGACCAACACGGCGATGCCAAACGATTTCATTTTAGAAGTTTACGAAGTTGCTTACTGCGAATGGATTCGACATCAGTAAAAGAAGCTAGATCAGAACTTGGAATCCATAGACCCTCACATTTAAACTTGGAGCGTCCAGAGACAGGTGGGTTGCGAATCAAGTAGTTAACTTGATATTTTGAGGAAGATGTGATGACAAGGTCTGATGTGTGCACTTGCGACCAATCTTGATATCAAAGTATAAAATATGTACAGAGTGAAACGCGATAGCTCGTTAGAGGCAGTACGATACACTTTATGGAATCTGGATGATGTCTAGAGAGGTGGGGAATGGACAAATGGGGGTAAAGAAGTGCCTCTTTTATATTCACTAATGTCAGGCAGGACAGCTAGATGAAGAGCCATCATCGAGTTTGCTCATGTGTTACATTGAGATCATCGCGTAGGTCTTACATCGCCTCCGAGAATGTGATCCCCTGCAAGCTTCAGGTGCCCGATGAGCTGCCTGCCAAAGAACTCTCTGGTTTTGAGTCACATGATGTCATCCTATGATGTCAGTTTATAAGCAAAGCAAAACCCCCTCATTTGGAATGAACTTTTCAGATTCGAGGCGTATATCAATCAAAGTTGCCAAAACTTTTGCCCCTTGTCTCTTGACACCACCGGTCAAGGTCGACAACCCAATTATCCGCTTTCTCGAGGATCGGTCACCAAGAACTGAGTATGTATGGTAGAGTTGTTTTGTCCAAAAAGTGAAACATGCACCACACCTCGCACATGAGGACAATGAGTGACGTTGAAGAGCCTGCGATATAGCTGATCAGAGGAAAGGAGAGCATCAAAATGCTCATCTCCATGTAGTATCGGGATCGGTTGCTACTTTTCGAGTCGGTGTAAGCCTGCTGAGATGAGCCTGCGGAGTCGACTCAGGAAATGTTTGCGATCTAGATCGAGGTCGGAAGCTGATTGAGGGGGGTTGTTGGATCGCCTCCACGGATCCACGTCATCCTTTTCAACGAGTGATGTTTCGCGTTGGATTTTGGTATGAGTCAGCTCGTCGATCGCTGTCTTGGGAACAATCGAGGTGATCACGTAAAATTAAATGTTCCTGGTCCTCGGTAGGTTCTTGGAGATCTGAGAGCTTCTGAGAGGCGAGGTCCGCCCGTATCCAGCATATGCCTTAGAATTTCAGCGGGTTATCCCTTTGCCCTCACAGAATTCTCTCCACCAAACTTTTAGAATAGATCAGTCATCATTCATTGAACAGATAGAGTCACTCTGCGCCATCCGCTTCATCAGGTGCCGTTTACTTTTCAAAGTTCATCCAATCGCTCTGAGAGCGCTTCACGATCCAATCACCTCGCATCTGAAATAATCTCAATCAAATATTGAATCGAGTTTGTTTGCCAGCACTTCAAGCAGTAAAGGGTACGCAAGAAAAGCTTTCTGGGAAGGTATTAGAAAGACAATCTTCCCAATCCCAAGTCTCATTCCTCTTGGACTTTTGTCTGTCAAACAAATCGTCAGTTTCCTTCACCGGGTATACATTACTTAACTGAGTTCTTCACTGACTTATGTGATCTATGTTCGGAAGGTGCAACCACTTCAGCCCTTCAAGGATGAATTTGTTCGCTTTCCCCGTTTTCGTGGTTTTGGCAACAATGTGTCTGCACATTCCAAGTATACACAGTCACCAACTGTCGACCCTTGTTAAACGTGGGGCTGGACCCAAGTTCAATACGTTTTGTGACAAAATAAATGGACAACCTGTACCGAAAAATGACCTGACTTGCACAGGTATACCAGGAGTTAGGCCTGTGTGTTCGGTACCAAGACATACAATTAACACCAGAGGTTTGGTAAAATGTTACCCTCAAGGTACCCTTCAGATCAATTTTTCTGATTGTGATAAACGTGGCGTCAAACCCAAGATACTTTTTTGTGAGCCACCGGTGAAACTTATTGAAGTATCTTGCAAAGAAGGAGCTGCGGGACCTGCAGTCAAAGACCCGCCTCAAATCACTTGTGTTGTAACAGGCAGCAAACCCAGCATACATGAACCTCTATGTGTAGCTACAAAACCGAATTCATTTGATAAATTCTCTGGGAAACTTCAATGCCAGGCTGGGGCTACTATGACCTTCAAAGGTGGGGCTTCGAAGGGTAAAAATCCCTGTCCGGGTAACGCTGCAACTTTGTTCTGTACTCCTCCAAAGAAAGTTGTCAAATGAGTAGCTATCAGATTGTACACGAAAAACTTGACTGTTCAGGTTTAATAATGACTTCCTAATCACCATATAGACTTAGTGATCTATCATCATTTCGAGTTAATACACTTTATGTTTTTGAATAATTGTATCTAACTGTTAATAATAATAAAAATAGTAATCGCTGATGATTTCGCCAGCTGAAACTGTGTAGCACTCAGATCTGGAACTCACACGAAAAGCCGCACCACGGTCAATTTTAAGCAAGTCCTCCACTGAACCTACGGAGCTTCAGCAAAGCGTTGAATTTCCGTTCACAGGAAGATATAGGCTTCTGATTCATTTTCAAAGAGAAAGCATGTCTCATAGTTGCACCCAAGGAAGACGAGTCACACCAGTGAGATCAAGGCATAGTCCAGAGAACACCATTCACGTGGTAGCGGAATTGGTCGACATCCTCCTTGTCAATTTGAGCCTCAAAAGACAAAGCAGCAAGGTCATCTCAGGAGATGCGCTGGTAGATATGGCAGGAGATGTGCAGGCTTGTTTAATTGCCTAGCAAAGTTGTATAACCCTTTTTGACGGAGAAGGCTTCGGAAACTGGTTCATGATAGGTGACTTTTGGTAGTCATTCAATCGGTCACCTTGTGTTGATGATAATAAAGTCGACTTTAAGAAACAAAGGTCATTTACCTTGGTGAGGATCATCACAGAAAGGACACAGATTGTCATTGGTCTCACTCAAATTACCTCAGTGACTGCTGGAGTCACTTA
>KZ123583.1:0-15488 GCA_002157025.1 Melampsora abietis-canadensis | reverse complement strand
GATTCAACTGAGATGCATAGATGTATGCCGAGAAATGAACACCTACCTTAATCTTCACGCCTCTTGTATCTCGTTGTATGGAGGCATCCATAGTTTAAGACACTAATTGTATGGTGATCTTACACCATTTGTCAAACCGATAAGATTCCTTCATTTCACACTAGATACCTGGTACAATTTCCATTTAACATACCATACGTGTTTAGGTATAAGATACAAGATATTCGAGCAATACTTCAAGAAAGATAAATTTATTTCACGGCTGCCAAGACACTGCAATTTTCTTTCTCACCCTCAAAAAATCCTTGGAGTCGTGTGTGATAGCCCTAGGTGCTCTTCCTACGCCTGCTTGACATCCAGTTCGAAAAAGGTGTTGCTCTTCTGTAGCACTACTTTTGAGGTGACACAACTGAAATAGATGATAACAAACCAATTAAGATTCTTGAGTCTTTGATTGGCCTTCTAAAAGTGAAATCGAGAGTTCACTTACCTCGGGAAACGACATATGAAAGGCATAATGGTCGTCAGGACGCATGATTGCGGCGGCGGCAGAGGCCTGTAGAATTTGCAGCGAAAGATTGCATTAACACAGATTGACCATGATAGCGAGATGGAGACATGAGACACCTTCAATAAGCAATAACTATGTAAAGAGCTAGACACCAGGTATCTGGAGCAATATTCATCTCCATGGACAGCTTTTTTGGCTTCTTCAAGGGATCCTTGCGTCCAAAATATCTTCTGGGCTGAAGTAACGTTCGGCGTCATACCATACGGAGTCGAGCCCAATGACTGTATATATCTAGAATAAGACCTCTGCTCAATGGAGGTAAGACACAGAAAAAGATCCATTCCGGTGATTGGATCAGAGTGGACAGAATTTATAAGAGAAATATACATACTTGTATGACATCTTCCAAAAATTTGAATAGTTTATGGCCCGGATGATCACTAGCTGTTGTCTGAGTACGAAAATCGAGCCACCTCTTTCTCAAGTCCTCATCAACATCGCGGACTGGAATACTTTTCAAGTCTTGTACCAATTGAACCTTTTGCTGCTCGGCAAGAACGACAAAGGCCTCTGTATGTCGTGACATAGACCATCACATCAATAAAGCCAGCTTTTCGCATAGAGAATTCAACAATTCGGTGCAAATCACTTACCCAAAACATGTTTGCGTTTTCTGGTAAGATAAATTTTTTTCCTCCTATTTTCAGACCACACCCTCTCCTCCCGGTTCTCCACTTGGAGCGATTCAGTCCAAGGAGGAAGAGGTATAACCTCCTTCAAATCGTAACGGCCGAGTTCTGGTAATGATTCGAACTCCTTTTTCAACATAGAATGCGCTTGTGTAGATAGCGAGATACCTGATGATAATGAAGAATGATGAACCATGAGAGACAATGTGATCAAATTCTCCAAGGAACATCGTACCTTGCTTGGCAGCGTCGAGACATTTGATGTATACTGTTTAAATGTGGCAACATCAATCAAAAGCTATGGTATCCGATCATACAAGGAAGGACGTACCGTAACCGAATTTTTGTGTTCTGGGATCGCTCACGCCATACAAATATTCAAGCCTGGGTATTATTAATTGAACTTCAGCATCTCTCTAGCGGCTGATAAAATTTGACAGAAACTTTACACTTTGTGCATTTGCGAGTAGCGCCCGAAATCAGTAGATTGAAAAAGGGTCACCAATTGACACATTCTCAATGCGTCTTCGTAGCTTCCCTTGGTATCATCTAGCTTCACAAAGTCTTTGACTGTTCCGGTAGTGAGCGAGGGATGATGTGCGTTATCTTCGGAGTCAAAGAAAAAGTTAGTGATGGAGACTCTGAACACAATAGCCACCAGTGCCGGAAAATTAACAGACTCACCTTCGAAATACTTCTCATATTCTTTGAGCTCTTTTGGAGAGATGCATTCTGCAACTGGATCCGCATTCACAAATGTTTTGGTGAATTGAGGATCCCAAATAACTGTAACCGTATCACCTGGGAGTATTGAGGGAGAATGAGCCACTGTGCCTTTCGCCTCAACACAAAACAACATTCATATTACCATCGTAATCACCTGTGTATACATAAATTAGCAAAGATGCAGTTAGTCGTTAGTCGGATTTTGATGTCTTTTTGCTAATTTTTTGTGAAAGAATCTCACCGCCGGACAGATAATCCAATAGAGACCGCTCTCCAAGTACCGAGCATATCAGAACATCATCATAACGTACCAAGTTTTGATTTGCTACGGCTGTTACCTTGCGAACATCACATGGCTATCAATCCAGGTTGTGTAAAGGGAATCAATAAGAGATTATGTCAAAAACATCTTATCTATCATCACTCACATGCACGCAAGGCGATCTAGCAACAAGACACTCTCCTCGAAGGACTTGAATAGGTAGTGACGTCGCCTGGTCCCTGAATCATCAACAGGATTGGACACGTTCAAGACCAACAATTCAGCTTATTGTCTCTGAAGAAAGAAATACAAAGTCTAACTTACACAAAATGTGAAAGTTGTAAAAATACCTCGCCCTCCTTCAAAGTTCCCGTCCTTAAATGTGAGAAGACATCCACCGTGAATTACAATCTTCATGTATTGTCTCAAATAGATTGATCAATCGCAACATTAGACTTACGGGTCAGGCATGGCGTAGACCGATGTGCTATACGGAACGGTCAGTTTGAAGTTAGTCTGCAAAAAGACAGGCATTGATTAATGTCTACATAAATCTGAGTATCGTACCAATCAAGATGTGGAATTATCTTACCATTCCCTCTAAAATTGTCTTGCATGACAACTCAAGTCTATCGATGACTCGAGGGTCACGAACATGGAACCCACTCTTAAGCAACGTGGTACATTCTGCCATCGCATCTAGAGGTCGTCTTGAAAGCCTCTCGGACAAGTCTTCGACATCTTCCGTGTTGAAGGGTGCTTCAGTTTTGGTGTCCAAGTATGAAGTGACCACCAGATGATTAAAGTGTGTTAAGGAATCGAAAACGTCACGGAATTCAAGCTTCAAGAGATCGGTGAATCTCGGAACGGGCACTTTTCGAGATGCTAAGACCTGATTCATCAACATAAATTTAACTGAAGGAATCAACTCATATTCAGGATTCACAAAAGCTACAAAATTACTCAACTGGAATGGTCTGTCGATTAACATGCCCCATCTTGGCATGACGTGATGATCGGACCAAATTGAATGGAATTTCCACATCATGACGGTACGAAACATCAGCTTTCCATTGGCTATCTCGGATCTCGATCCACATGGACTCGTCATCTTCTTCGATTCCATCATGGCTTGATAAGTACCAAAGACCTGCAATCACAAGAAATGAGAGACGTAAGACCAGGAGAAATTGACTCATAAGTAGTACTGACCCTTAGCTTTCATGATCCGGGCTTGAAATGCCGCTTTGCAAGTAAAGTGTCCACAAGAATGCAGTTAGTTAAGATGTTACATTTTCGAAAAATCTCATTGATCACAAATCTTGACTCACAAGGAAGAAATCTCATCCCCAAACTGTCTTTTATCTTTTGGGCAGCAAATTTACTGATTGCTGCTGCTCCGTCGGTCATGACTGCTGGAGCTGTACTCATCTGAACAAATTGGACCTCGCGCCTTGGGATTGTTATTGATTTAGATATCTTGTTCCAACGAGATTCTTCTTTGTCGTATACAGTGGCATGAAAGACAATGGTGAGGGTCTGGCCACCAGCCCGGGTTCGTTCACTTTCCCGCATCTGGATGGACTTTCCTTCTATCATATCCGGTTCCATGCACATCCTCCAACTGTAGATTTGTCCGGTGTATGAAGCACCAGGGTCGGTGTGAGCTCCTTCAACAATAGCTGAAATATTTGCGAAGAAACAAGGACTGTCAGAAGAGTAGCTAGAGGCAAAATGAAAGGAATACATTGAAGGGGGGTTACAAACATGGCTTGTAACCAAGCACCAGCGTTTTAGAAATCCGGCTCATGAAGGCTGGGCTGACCATCAGCGAGGTAGATTGGATGTCGGGAACTCGTCGAATTTGTGATGGCTTGAAAGTTATGGTTGATTGGGTACTGGACAACGACAATTGCAAACGAGCATTCTGGTATAATAGAGTATGAATTAACCTTAAGGAACATCTCATATTCATCATGACACAACTTACGAATTTCGAGATTCTCATTGCACCATTCAAGCGGATTGGCATATCTTTCTCTACCAGGTCGCGTAAGGTCAGATGAGGAGCTGGGCTTTGAGGCGACGTGAAGAACCAAACTGTATCCTAAATAAGGGATAGATCGTCATCCACTCAGTACAGTTTGAGATTTCAGATTGAGACTCAAAGCTCACCTCTTTTAACACTGCCGCTCTATATTGTTTCTGTGCCAAGAAGAGGGGCTTGTTGAGGTGATTCCAAAGTTTTTTTCCCAAAGGCTCTTTACGCCCTTTGCTAGCTTCATGAAGCACATTCTCACTCAAACGAACCCGGATGAAACAATCCGACCCATAAGTGCGTTGCCAAAGATTTGAATCACCCGTTTTACACGGTTTCAATTTTTGAGCAATGCTTCGTTTTTCATCCTCAAGTGATATATTGATACCAAAACGGACCTGACCCCGCGCAAGTATTTGCCGGATGACTTCTCGAGGATTGATCGAGATAGATGTTGTCGGTTTCTGACAGAATTTGATCAGTCAACAATGAATACTGGCACTAACTATCTTCAGGAAACATTGGGGATGACGCACATTAACTCTGTCCTGTTCGGCCCTTAGCTCTGCCTCAGTGGAGCTGATGAGGGTGAGAAGCTCAGGATCAGCTCCCTCGACGTCTGTGGGTAATGAGGTAACGCCAGACGGCTGTATCCCAAAACAAAACTGGTCATTGTGTGGGTGAGCTGCGATGATTTCTTTTTGCTGCTGTTCCGACAATCTTTGAATGGATCTGGCAACCTCCCATATCACGATCGCATTCGGAAGCTTTGCCAATTCCACGTCAATGTCTTCCTCAAACAGACGATTGACTGTACAAGCAGAGCAGAAGACTTGGTCAATTTTGGAGCAGAATGCAATTGATATTGAAAGGATTATGTGGAGGAGTGCCAGCAGACGAAGAGACTAGTAACATATAAAAGCATAGGCAACACTTGAAGGAAACATTTTTGCCAAATCATGTCTACCTGGCGGCTTAAAACCCGCTGGATATGGGAGCGTAACCATATAGATCTTTTGCTGAGACTGACTCGCTCTGAGACTTTTGTGAGACTAACAAAAAAGTATAGAGGTTGGCGGCTTTTTGTACGTTGGTCGTACAAGGCCGTACAAGATGGTGGCAACCAATACATATGCTGTATGTATGAAGGCTTGAAAGAATTCATCATCGAGACTTTAGAAAAGCCGTCATAACTTCGACCAATCCATCATCAAGAATCAAGAATCTGGTTAAACCATCAAGGTGCACCTTATGTACAGATGTTTAAATTCACCTCAATCCCTCCAAGATTGTAAAGGGGGTTTTATTACCACTTACATATGAAAGGATTGATGTTCAAACATCTTACAAAACAAAGTTGTTAACAAATCGAGATACCATCTCTCTTGGTAACAGTCGGAAGCAACGTGCAATCTTGCTTTCAATAGCTTTGCATAGAAATAAACATCATAAACACTTTGAATGTAGATAACAATCACAAACAATAAAAGAACACGCCTTGTATAGTTAATTGTTTGTGCCTATTGTGTAGACGACATCAGCATCCAAACAAAGCGAGTGATGCCTTGCTCAGCTTCCTCTGACATGTACCATTGACATTGCGTTGTCTTGATTTCGTCCAAAGGAACTTGTCATCGTCATCTTTTTAACTGTCTCTTTGTATGATCTTCACAAACATGACTTGATGTTCTCTGATTTAACTTGTCTTCTTGGTTTAACCGATCTAAATTGCTTCCGACTTCCTGTTTTCAAGACTTCCCTTTCCACATTTTCACTCAAACTAGATCATCTTTTGTATGTAATGATTTTGAGAATTGACCAATGAAGGCCTATAAGATATCACACCCGATAGCACAGTCGATAGCAGTGTGTATACAGGCTTAAGAAGAGCAGAGCGCCAGACGAAACAACGCTCAGCGCTGTCTAGAGGTGTATCGATATCCACATAGATCGATAACACCGTGTCCAATCTCCCAGAGTCCTGGCGGCCTTCAGCCAGCTGATGAGCTCTTTCTGGAGAAGACTATAATTTTTGCAAGCGGTGGGATTGGAACAATGCTTGAGTGTAGAGAGATGAAAGGAATGAGGTCATGAGCTGAATCAAAGTCGTAACTCAACCATTGGTTTGAGGTCTCCGTTCATTGTGGGATGTGTTGTTGTTGGGTTTCATCGTGGTAGAATTGAAAAGGAAATTTTTGAGCTATGAGTCAGATGACATGGAGCGAGTTATTGGGCGATCGTTGAGAGACTATATAGGGAACAAATGAGATTTCTCGAGCAAGTAACTTTGGTTTGTCGTCACGTTCTTCGAATCGCGTTGTTGTCATCCAATTGAATACAGTCAATACTACGCCACAGAAAGTCAAACGCGTACTTGCTTCCTGATATCCAGATTGCTGTTGGCATATGCTGTGTTTGTACATATATCGAGCTTTCGAATGCATATATTGTCTCATTTGATTCTAGTTCACTGGCAGAAGGAAACACAGGCTCATTGTTTTGCTTGATACGAGAGTACAACGTACGTTGACATCAATCTCATTCACGGAATGGTACACCTCAGATGAAATCATCAGCTAGTTCTATGTAATGTAAGGCCCCTCTTATCCCCATGGAAGGAGTTCGGCAAAAAGTCAGGAAATCCTGACCATGAAAGGACGTGCAGAGCCAGTCATATCATATCCAAACCCCAGATTGTGTATCGAGAAAAATCAGCCCAGCAGTCATATAGAGGAATGGGTTCACAGTTGAATTCATCAGAAAGGCTTCGTAAGTAGTCTAGATGAGACCAGAGTGAAGGTGACAAAAGTGTTGAGCGATCTGATTGGTGTGCCCACGAGATTTACCTATCCTCGGGTGGAAATCCAAAAGGTGTGCTCAAGCAGCTTGGGACAACTCCGGGAGACGACCTGAAGTCTTGAACAAAAAGCGCATATAACTCTGCAGAATTCTTTTCGATGGTTCATGAAGAGCCAGTATCGGAAACCATGGTTGAATCAAAGGATGAAGGGTCAAGTTTTTGACATTGCTCATGAGGCTTAAATCATCTCAACTTTGCATATCGGCAGTAGTTCGGCCTTTGTATCTTTGGTCACGTAAATTAATTGTGTCCCCGATATATTGTGTACACATCATATTCTACAACGACCAGATATATCGCTAGGCATCCTTACCCGAGCACCCATACAGAGTGAGACGATCCGACTGTTTTTGCGCAGCCGAAAACACTCAAGCATTGCCAGGTGAGGGAGAGAAGTATTTTCAATTACAACTGAATCCAGCTTATCCAAAATAAGATCTAGATAGCTTAATCACGTTCTAGTTTGATATTCATGATACCGTCTCCATTCTTACCCTATGATTTGAATCAGAGAGAAGCCAATGTCAACAAATCAAGTATAATTTTGTTTCCAATTCCCCAATGTTTCAATTGGAAACAGAGCCGGGGGACGTACCATCTTCCAAGTCAATTCTCGGGTTCGTCCTAAGCTCTCAATAGCAGCTATTCTTTCCATCACACTTTCCAGTCTCTCTTCGAAATCAGGCTCGTTACAGATCTCTTTGATAACGTTCAACATGACCACCGAGTTTGGCCTCACTCTAAAAAGTCACATTGGAGCTCGAGTTTGGCATAGCTTATAAGGCATTTGATCGAATGTGAGAAGAGCGCACCGATAGTCAATGTCGATGGAGATCATGTTCTCGTGGTCCAATTGATCAATAAAATCAGCTCGCGTCTGATGAAAGAGGACGACCAAAGTCAGCAGTATGAACGACGCGCATCCTGAGAGACAGATGCATAGAGGGCTTCAGACGCCATTGAGACTTCAACACACCATTATCTGTCTGGCATCTGAGTAAAGGATACCTTTCTGGAAGGCAGATCCATCAGTATCCGATCCTGATACGAGTTCTTCTTCTGCTTGCTTTGCTAAAGATTGCATCAACAGAAAAGAACTGGACGACCATTTTTGTTCATCCATCACATCTAAACCGCGAATGATAAGATCGTTTAGTCAATAAGATATTACGATAGATTTTGGACGCGTAACTACTTGCCATCATCACAATCCTTTGGAAAGATCAATGATTTCGTGCGTCAGTTCACACCAGAAGCTTCTGAGGCTCGGTACTCTGAAGAGTGAAATAGCTGGAAAAGAAATACGCACGACAATCAAACCAATTCGTGACAGAAGCCACTGCTTTTCACGTTCGATGATAATTTTCGCGGCATTGATCATGTCCTTATGCTTCATACACCAGCTTAGATGTCCGATTCGGCCTCCGACCAGTTTCCAAACCTGCTCGATTTCCTCATCTCCTTCTCTACGGTCTTCGTTCCATAATGCCCTTCGCTCAACACATATCGCTTTGATAGTTTCTGACTTTGTAAGATCTTTGATCGTCAACACTGACATCCTGGAGGCATTCTTCCGCAAGAGAGCGTATGGCCAATGGTCATCCGAAGTGAAAATCATGGTTAGAATGCCAGCTTGAGACCAGCATTCAGCTCGTTGCTGCAATTGTAGCAAGAGGCTATAAGAATCATCGTTTCGTTGGAGGTGACTAGACCAAATTAAAAGATGATATATTAGTCAATTTCTCCTTTCACCGCCGTCACGCACAACGCCATACCGGCACATCATATGGACTCAACTGAATATTATTGAATACTAGAATCAAAGGACGGCGGTTTTGCTCGTGATATTTGATAGCGACCTAAGTTGTCCAATGCGTATCGTCACATAATGATCAGTGCTTGTCCTTCACGCTGTTGAGCAGATTTCACGTGATGGATAAAAACCGCCAACCTTTTCGAGTTTATTGAGCGCACGCTGATCCAGAAAAACAAATGCCATATGTTATCAGACAAATCCAGGTAAGCACTCTCAGGAAGGAAAGCACATTTCTCATGGACTTGAGCTCGCGTGGACTCAAGTTGCAAGAAAGACATGAGCTCGACTGAATCAAGCACCTCAACATCAACCAAAGGCCCACCCTCTCGAGGATCACGCCTCGAGAATAAACCTCCTATGTAGTCTTCAGAATACTCAAAGTTTAAGCATCTGCCCAATCGCAATCGGAAAATTTCAAGGTTGTCACTGCATTCACATACAGCAACACCTGCTCGAAGCAAAATTGAAAGCCAATCTACTGAGTCTAGGGAGAACATGCGAAAAATCCGGTCAAAATTGACGTTTTGTTGCATTCACTCACCATCTGCCGAATTTCTCACCATAGCGTCGGCAATCAACGAGAATTTGCCTGTTCCTTTTGGGCCTATAGTACGGAATTTTGATAAAGTTTCAGTATGGATGAGGGCAATAAATGGTCTGATCATACTCCATATATGTAAGCATTAGATTGACCTGTGATTAACCAGTATTGGCCTGCCAATGTTCCATGGACGATCTGATCGATAAGAGGCTGTTCTTGTCTGGTGATCCAAGATACCTGTTTCTCTTGCTCTTGTTCATCGAGATCCACACCGTAGGCACGCTGAAAGGTGGGACGAGCCGTCTCTGGCTTGTTGGAGGACTTCTTGGAAGCATCATTGAGCACCAAGACCGGATCATAGCCTGACATGCAAAGAAAAAATGATAGGTGAGTAAAGCTCCTCCAGGCTCGTACTAGTCCGGGCCCCGGGATATCATTCGCAGATCAACTCGACCATGATGATACCCAGTACTACAAGAACAAGTGCTTTTATGAGGTGATTGACATACCAGGCTCAAACGCTACTGCCATCTTCTGCAATACGGAATGTTTGTACCTATCCAAAACTCAAGGCATGAAAAGATGTTCTAGATTGCAAGATAAGCTTCTCCTATGAATCAGACCAACCAAGTGTGGTAAAGATATCTGGGAGTAAGTAACGACGAATGAGCTCGTGAGCCAGAATTTTGACTATGCAAGCGCGAGTATCACAGCACACACCCGCCAAAACCTAGAATGACAACCGTTGCTACTGAACCGACAACTGCTTGAGCTGCTACCCCATCTGACCAAGACGATGTAGAATCTTTTGGGAATGGGTCATCCGAAGGTGGTGGATTATCTCGAAGCCGGACCGGCTGATCGGAATCTGCGCTTTTGTCGCTACTAGCTTGCCTGCTCGCACTATAACATGGCTTGTACCATCTAGCTTGATGTGAAGTCATCTTGCTAGGTCGAGGTTGCCAATCTGGTCGCGGTTTTCGAAATTCACAAAGATTGGACACACCATGGACAAGCCTGGTTTGTATATGCCTTGAGGATGTTTCAACTGCTCCGATCAATCTCTGCATTGTCTTCCCTACGCTGAAAAAAGTGCCAGAAAAATGTTCGAGGCAAAGATGGAAGACACTGATAACTTCAGAGGTGCGGCCCGGCGGCTCTAGACAAAGTCTCTTTTTTTATTGATAGAAACGATCTCGTACACCAGCGACAGGAAAACGAAGAAGTGTGCGACAAGATGAAGTGGTGTCAGTGATAAGATAAAGCTCTCGTCGAAGAAGGCAACATCGTCTTGAGAATCGTAGTGGTCGGGGTCTAACTTTACTAAAGTCCCTACCTTTTCCTCAAGGTTACGTTACCTCCTTAAGAAATGGGTACCCTTAAGAAATTCGTACGTATGTAGGTAGTCACCCATCTGTTCAAGTCCGCGGTGCGTGGTTTCGTTTTGTTCTCGTCTACGACAATCAATCCCAGCATCACAGAGGCAACGAACTATCTGCCATTACCAGAGTCGCAGACTACACCGATGCACAAGTTTTGTACATATCTTGAATCTGAAGCAAGGTCAGAACTTTGTGGACACACTTTTTCGCGCACTCAGTCAGGAACACTTTTAGGACGGGTACATCTTGAAAAGGGCTGCATGTGCCTCATCGAGATGCACCCTGATGCACCACAGTCAGAGTCACTCCCCACAAAGAACTCGGATATGTGGTAAGCGGACAACCAGGAAGTGAGGGTCATACAAGGCTTACGAGTGAGTGTTGACCTGTCCTGATGACCAGATGTTGAGGCTAGCGTTCTGAATGACTAAATATTATATATTCAAACAACTTATTGCGCAACTTAGGGCTCGATGTTTAGCAATGTGAACGACATATGATCACTGTCGTGAAGATGATCATACCCCAATACACTGTTTGAGGAGTGGTGCGGCGTCGCCTATCTGCGCCAAGTGTGTGACTATTTTGTAGATTGTTATGTAGAGCCTGTGCGAGAAACTGAAGCTAACCAATGATCATGGCCTTAGGCTTGTAGGATGGTATCCGTGACTGCAGATCGCGCCCAGTTTGAAGCAAAGGAGAAATGTGATATGTAGAGCGTCTGAGATCACTAGGCCAGGAGACGACGCGTTCTTGGAAGCATCACCGACTTTACCGTTCAGCCAGATGATGAATTCATCCGAAAGATATGTCAGAGGGACACCTTTCTAGTTATATCAACTAACGTAGACCAGATATATGATGTGCTGTGAAGCTCACACCCTGCCTCCACAGAGGAGTCTATCTAGTCACGCAGGGGGAGGTCTGATATTGGCGATGTCGTGGTACCATCTCTCGTCGATCGATGGCATAGGCTTCAACTTCGTGCTCGCATGGAATGAATGAAGTGTTTCTTAGACTTAAATACGAACGATGATGGCGCAGCGAGCATCTCCTCCAAAGGCTGCGAAATCCATTAGATCGTGTCCTCCTTCCTCATCCAGGATTCAACTTCTTACGCTATCACATTTCAAAAACTACGCATCATGCTTTCTTTCAAGACTTTTTACTTTGCGGCCATTGTGGCTCAAGCTTTCTTCAACGTAACTAACGTGCAAGCTTCTCCTACCACGAACCAGGTGAGGTCCTCCCCCGCTACAGTCCACCATTCACTCGCTCTGAATAGTATACCCAACAGTTTTGTGTGCCACGCGTTCTGACTGTTTCTTCATCAACTGACCATTTTATCATTCTTGGCTTGCAAAGAACGAGCAGGTGTCTGGATCGGTAAGTTAAACCTCCCACGACTACCATATCTCGCGTTGTACTCATGGCTGTCAAACATCTGTCTCTCAGAAATTACGCGGCCCAGTGCCAAATGCCGCTGTGTCCATTCCCTCCATTCCATTCCCCCTTCCCACTGGCGGTTTTGGATTTCCCAACCTTACGATCCCGGGAACGCCTAGTAGTCCTTCCACACCTAAACCGGTCGCCACTGGCGCATCAAACCCCGAGTCGTTCTTGGTCGCCGCGATCAACGCCGGCACGACCATCTCGGGCGACCTTTCCAAGCTCATTCAGGACATGTCTTCCACGTCTTTCCCAGCCGTAGCCCCCTTGATTATCGAAGACATCCGTAAGATTGTGGGCAACTTTGGAGATGCTATCTCCCACATGGCGGTTCGTGCACATTTTGTTTTCCACTTGATGAGCTCTCTGGCCTTGTCTCGATAACTTGAAAGCATTATGACTCTGAGACCTTTCAACTTTTCATAATTGGCAACTGACATGTTTCCTCCATCCATGCTCCATTGTAATACAATCCTAACAGAACGCCCAACCTTTTGGTGATCTCGATGCCAAAGGAGTTGTCTACGCCCTCACCGGGGTAAGCATCGTACAAAATTCCATCAAAATCGTTGGCACTGATTTCTTTACCTCCTTCATCACCGTTCACAGTTTGTTCAGATGAGCCAGAATGTTTCTGAGGCGCTCATCGGACAAAAGGGTTTCTTCGCTCAATACTCCTTCCTTGCGCCGATTCGTGTTGGTTTGCTCGCAATCAAGAATGTGGCCGATGTAAGCAACCCAATTCCCCCTGCTGGCATGGCTTTTTAGTGTGGTGAAAATTAATGGTCATCAATTCATTCATGTCTAGCGGTTTGCCGTACTCCTTATCGGGCTGATCCCCACTGGCGGGCCATCGATTGGTCAATTGCGCACTGGCTTCGAAAACACTCTCCAGAGAACCATTTCCGCATTTGCTGAACCACCCAAAGATGCCAAGAGCTCTTAAAATCCTGGAGTGTATCCTTTTCCAAAGGTTGTGAACTTCATCATATAGACCAAATTCCCGTCCCGGTTACCAATGATATGAAGTTATGAAACTGGCATCCCTCGACCGCTGGTAATGATCTGTACCTAAAAACATGAAATTTTCTTGATTCTGTGTTTAGATGATTGCTAGATGTCCTGTTAAGACTGCGAAATGCTGATAATCACGACAATACTTTAGCCACACCTGCGCTTTTCACCCAGATCGTCCGTCTATTGCAAGTGCCTTCGCCTCTCTTAGATATGATCATCAATGTGCAATTCTCTGTTGGACTAGGGGGACTATCACCGGCTACTTATCAGAGATACTACTCTTTGTATTATCACTCTCTGCATCGTCTTTCGTGTCACTCCCCTCGAGCACCCTGAGATCAGTCTTGCCCCGTTTCTTGCCTGTTGAGCCACATTGCCTGCCACACTGATCTGAGACACGAATCACGTGTATTAGCTAGCGCGAGCAAGCCAAGCGGAACAAACTAATCCTGATTATACAATTAGAAGATTGTAAAAAAGAAACGTTTGATAGACAAATATATTTACTTCACATTGTAAATTGAGCTTGTAGCCCACAAAGATGTGTCATTCAGTGCGCCATATTGTTTGAATGAATTTGAATCATCGCACTCTCTGACGTTCAGACCCTGTACAGATGTATCAGCATGTATCCTTGGACCTTTCCCACTTTTTCCAAGATGTTGGTGATGCTTAAACAACAGAAGAAGTGACCAATACAAAATCAGGACCTATGTAGATATCACTTCAGCTTTGATCATATCTTTGGACCTGAAATCAAATCACAATCTGAAGTATATGAGACTCATTCACAGACAAATGATTTAATCAAAGGATTTGTAAACTGGTTTAATCTTAAGAGAACTATCTGTGAAGAATCCCAATGAAGCCTTGGATAAATTACAAATTGAATTAGGTAGCAGGGTGACAAATGCAACGAATATGAACCCTGGATCTTCCAGATGCTCCATCAACAATCAAAGAAAGAAAGATTTGAGTGTTTCAGAGGGAATATTGGATTCAAAGCTTGTCTTGGGTGTCCTTCAACTTGAATCAACCGTCCAGGGTCTTGCTTCCAAGTGAAACACTGCATCGAGTTGGTGCCAAGGAGTTTGTAGGGTTGGAGTCAAGAAAAGTGGCTCATTCTGGATGACCAAGGAACAAAAGCTGCAGACACGATCAGGCATGTGGCCAGAAGTCAAGATTCCAAATTTACAGCCAAGAATGAAGTCTGGACTTCTGGGCATGTGCCCAGGCAGGCACCCTGGCTTGTACTTTGTATCCCTTAAATATTCATATCATCTGTCCAGAAAATGTTATATTTGCTGTAGTGTTATTACCTTGGTTTTGAACCTTGAATACCTTCATTAGCATGTATTACATTGCTTTCAATATGACTGGTTTTTGACAAACCACAGTGGATGAGAGCTATGTAGCTCAGATTATGTACACACCTCATGGTTAGTTAAATTGATATATGTATCTACCTGTGATTTCAAATTGAGATGCCAGTTTGTATCAAACCTGACAATCTCTTGGGGTTTGGATTTTTCATCATAGTTACCAATCAAATGAAGACATCAAGTAGAGTTTGTGACTGTTTTGCATCCTAGGGTCCAGGTGAATTCCCTGGATCCTCCTGATGAAAACAGGATGAATCCAATCCTCAAAGAGGTTGAGCAATAAACTTTACTCTATGGATGATAAAAGTGTATCAGGAATGAGCAGGGCCCCAGAGAGCTCATATGGAGGTACCACTGTAAACATCAAACAACTTCCCTTTAATTGAGCAGGGGAAAACATTTTGAAGTATAATTGGGCATGATGCATTGACCACTGTGCACCTGAGTCATAAAACCCACATTACATATGTGCAACAAGCTAATTGAACTGTTAGCTATCATGTACATACAGGTCTGCTCAGTTCCCTGCTCATCCCAAATAGTAAATCACATGTAATACATCATGTAACTTTTTTTTGGATAGATATAATCCTTGCAAAAATTGACTGCACATACTTCCATAACTACTCAGGCAATACTCTGAAAATCATTTGATTGTAACAGACAGAGTGTTACATGAAGTTGAGTTGATGGAATTACAACAAATCTATGAGTAAGTGTATCAAGTCAATTTTTGGAAGACTTTTGTTAGAGCATCCGCACTTGTTTGCAGTAAGATTTGGTCAAATTTGTGGTTACTACCTGTACAGTAAGGC
>KZ123581.1:6543-17126 GCA_002157025.1 Melampsora abietis-canadensis | reverse complement strand
TTTGATACCCTCATTGTAACATTCTCATAACATTCTCATAAAATTCTGATAAAATTCTAATGAATTTGGTTGCCCTGGCCTGCCAGTGACCTGTGATTGGGGGCTGTGACTGATCAACAAGAGTGTGAGGGCTGTGACAATGCAATTGCTGCCGGTGTGAAGATTCCTTTTCCTTGGAAGACTCAACAGGCAGTCAAGATTGCTGCAAAAGATTCTGAAAAGTGGTTTATCTCATCCCCTCTCCAGCTCAGCCTACACTACACAGAATAGGAGTTCTACAATGTTGATCTATGTTTCATTTCTATCTTGAATGGCTTTTTGATTAGATCCTTGAGAAAACCAGGCTGATTCAACTAGTAATACCTCCAACATGTAGAACCCTGGTGAGAAGCTGATGTATTGCAGATGTCTATGGTGTCTGAAGTTGTACAGGATTGGTGCAAAGAGCAATTGGAACCTGCAGGGCCACTGTTATAGGAGCACTCCTCAACAAGAGTGTGAGGGATGTGACAACACAATTGCCACCGGCGCAAAGATTCCTTTGCTTTAAAAGACTCAACAGGCAGCCAAGATTGCTGCACAAGATTCTGGAAAGCATAAGTACAAGAATTCATCCCTCAAGGCTTTCTTGAATTTACCCAAACTCTTGATGGCTCTCCTCAACATTATCCTAGTACTCTTGTTATTCCAAGATTGCATTCCATGGCTTTGCATGGAAGACCCTTATCTACAGGTAGCATTTCTTTTATGTAATCCACATGCTACCCTTTGGTCTGCATCATGGTTGGCTTGCTGGGCTATGCAGTATTTCAAAGATTTCTGTGGCAAGCTGATCCTAAGGCTCAAGGTTTGTTTTAATTTTATTATGTCTATAACTATCCTTTCAATAATGAACATCTTGTTTCTAACATATACCTTTGTACCGTAGAATCTTGATTTGTAAGTATGTGTCATACATGATGTATGGACAACAAAAGGGGGAAAGTGTGCTTTTATTGGAGTGGCAGTCTCTTACATTGAAAAAAACTGGTGATTTCATTTCACTCATCTTACTTTGATGTTGATTGCATGGAATCACTATGAGGCTTTGCTGGCTTGACCCATTGGCAGGTTCCTAATTCAACACAGTCTACATAAAAAGATAGGTTTTCTCAATTAATTTGTTTCAATCTTTATTTACTTTTGATTTTCTCTATGTATATCAATTGCTGATATCATAATTTTTGTCATGACACATGCTTGCACAGACAACTGACTCCATCTCCAGCAAACCCATCTTAGCAAACAAACTTGAGTCTTTGTTCATGGCATGTGACACTCCGATTTTTAGGAATCAAACCGTAACTAAATAAGGTGCTACTGTCACAAGCTAGTTAGAAAGCCATAGCCTTCATCTGGATGTTTTGATAATACACCAAAGCTGTAGCTTACCTGGGAAATCATTTATTTGTATTTTGTAATATTTCCTATCTAGCCGAATAGAAACTTTTTGGAATCGAATACAGCCTTTGCATGAACTAGCAATTGAGTCTTTTGGCCAAGAATTGAAAAATATATGAGATATTTTGGAATTCAAAATATGCCCTTGTCACCCATGAGCCAAATTCCAATATCTGTTACAGGTGGTAATCTGATGATTCTGGAGGATTTTTTGTTAGTACAATCAACAATTTGCACACTAAAAATAATAAAGATACTCATCTTGAAGGTCTCAACCATGGGAACAAGATGCATATTTTTTTTTGAATTCTTATCTGGCTTCCTGACTGCTCAAGATTTTTGTGTGTCAAGATTGATATTTTCTACCCAGAGGATTATATTTTGTGTAGTGATACTTCTCATCAGCTGGTCTCCATCAAGCTTCACCTTTCCTATCCCATCTTCTCCTTACAGTACTCTACTTAATCTCTACCAAGGCCAAAACCTAGAACTACCAATAGTACAAGGTCGGAAAAGAGCAAACAAGGTTGAGGACAAGGATCCCAAGACAGGATTAATGGTCAGAGAGACAAAACCAAATGCTGCCTCTCAAGCCAGCGTCCCAGTCTAGGAGTCTGAGAAGACTGGAGAACTTTTCTGGATAGGAATGATATGCACAATGGATGCCAGACTATACCGGTAGTTGAGTGAACTTGTATGACATTGCTCATCAATAGTCTTAGATCATATGTCACATACTTTGAGAAAATCAAAATTTGTGTAAGCGGCAAGCAGAGATTGAACAAAGGCCCAGACTAAATCACAGAGACACAATAAACTCAGCAAATCAAATTTTACAGGTTTTATAAAGATATCAGTATGACCAAGATGAATCCAGAGGTAGATGAGAGACCTGTTGCTTCAAATAAGTTTTATTCCCTGTCTTCAAAAATGTTGCAAGATCAAGTGGTACATGTTGATACCCTTTTGGAGTTTTGTGGAGTTGGGCCCATCATTAACAGAGCTCAAGAGAAAGTGAAACATTTGGAACCCAACAGGTACAACAAAGTTATGTACCTCAAAGTAGTACCAGTAGCAATCAAGTGATTCTATGGCTCGTAGTTCAGTGCACACACACACCGTTGGATTCTCTCAATTTCAACTTTATCTCAGAATCCAGACACTTGGAAAAACAAGTTTGATCATCAAGGGAATCCCTCAAATCTCACAACCTATAAGCTGGGAGCCAAGAATGGAATCTGATGTGTGTCATAAATCACTAACACTGGATCCTCTTATTGCATGATATGCTCAGCACTGTAAAGTGAAATGATGTAGAAAAAAGTACACATAGAGCACCATGTGAATATCCATCTAGCACATCAACATGCACACACAGACAGTTTTGAACCACGGCTCAAAGTCTTTTGATCGGATTTAGACTGAGAGTGTTGTTCAGCACCCTTTGGGCTTTGTGATTTGTTTGAAGGGTTTGCAGAATCCTTTGTGTTCAGCAGGGGTCCACTGACTTTCAACCTCCAAGCTGATAAAGGGAAGATGTGCTTATTGTGGCACCTCTTTGATGGGTTGTTACATATGCTCAAGCAAGTCTTTTGTGTGTGCATGTTGATGTGCTACAAGGATATTTACATGGTGGAGGAGTTACTAGAAGAATGCTTGAGCATACGAGAAAAGATACGTGTCTTATGAAAAAGAAGTAGGGGTGTAGAAAATCAAATAGTAAAGAAGCTAAAGATGGAGTTCAACATGTTTCATTGTCTTGCGGCGGTACTCGAAGCGTTGCTCTGGTTCCCAGGACTTGTAAAGTGACCTTTATGTACAGTACTTGGAGACTTACTCTGATTTCCAGGACTTGAAGAGTTGCTTTGATGTCCTTTGGAAGTTTGTTCATCAGATTTTGATTCGGATTCCGATGAATGGGAGCTGCAGCTTGTTAATACTTCGTAAGCCCATTGTGCCATGATTCCATGAGTGAGTTTTTGAGGATGACCTGGAAGGTAATTCTACACAGAAATTCATGGGATGATGAGCCTTTTGTTACATTTCTATGATTCACTTTCGGATAACCCACAAGATAGACATCTGGATTCGGACAAGCACCTTCAATTGTTGACTGTTCCTTCAAACAAGCGGTAGTAAATCGATATCTGTCACATAGAATGTATCCTTTGTTAGACCTGGCTACAACTACCACCGGGTGCAAATGATGAATTACTAACCCAAAGGACTTAGGATCCGAAAAGATGGCAGTGTAAAGTTCAGAGAAATCTACATAGCCAATTTGAGTACCAGGATGTTGTTCTTTGAGAGCTTTGATTTCTTTCCAAATCAGATTATTGAAACCTTCCAATGGTGGAGAAATCATAGGAGGAGCTATCATTCAAGATTGAAAGAAAAAAAAGGATTAGCTTCTGATGAGAAAAACTGGATCGATGAAGCAAACATTCTGACAAAGAACAACGATATTCTTGAATCCATTTTTAGCGAGTTTTTGGGTTTGAGTGATCAGTTGTTTAGCGGAATCTGTCATGTTCTTTGCACCACGACGAGTGGCAGAAGCCCAATCGTTAATACCATATGAAATCATAAGAAGTGTCCTATAATCATTAAGATAATTAGGAAATTGATCTCAACACGAAGTGGAATCAAGAGACTCACGAGGCTGGGTTTATGGTATTTTTTTGATCCATGAACGTTTGAACGTGTTCGATCATGTCTGATTGCGTAATCTGTAAGGATCCATAAACATTTCCGAACATGATCAGCAATCAGAAGACGAAGGAAGAACCGAAGAAGCCTGGCATAGAAACTTACGTTGGTGGGCGATATGGTATGAGAAACAGAAGCACCACCCCTAGCGTAATCCTTGACAACAGCGTTGATCTCTTTACCAAACTGTTCAACCCATGTCATCCCATTCGAAGCACGTCCCCTTGTTGAAAGTAAGCAAAAGTACGATAAACAAGATGAACTTGCTTTGATCGAGGATCTGCTTGACTTACCCAAGTTTAGGGTTCTTTGGGTCTTGCTTAGTTGGCACAAGTGGGGGTGGAGGGGCTCCAGTGTGTTGTCCATTATCCATAAAGCTATCGCCGAACCCATAAATTGTCTGGAATCGAAGACGTATGTTGATATAGAACTTTGTTTAGTAGGATCAATTGATTGGGTCTTGTGGTAAAAGTATTCACCTTGATCTCCGCCAACTTGATTCCAGAGTTGAAATTGTTAAAGCGGGCAGAGGCTAAGGTACCACATTTCGGTTCGGCAGCCAATGTTAACGGAGAAGTATTTATTGTCTTGTCTTTTGCTTCGGTGAACATTACCATGAGTAAAATTAACAAGGAAGAAAATATTGGACTGCACATCTTGTGAAAACTAAAAAAAATTGTAAAATGATTAAAAATGAAAAGATAATATGTACACTCAATTGAAATTTGAATGATCGAGAGGTACAGAAAGAGCGTCTTCGGGCTGAGGGCTGAGGCTTAAAGGATGAGGTTTCGAGCAAGCAAAAATCCTTCAGCTGGGGAAAAATCTGGACGAGTGACCCTTCTACAAGGAATTCGTGATGCCGAGCTTGTCTGAGAATCCAGCATCATTGTGATGATGCTCGTACTTCGGAAACTTAGCTCATCACAAGACGATTGTACGAGACATGACTGACCGCGGCCACGGAAACAGGCTCAATCTATGACAACGGTCAGCTGCACTGGTGACGAACGAGGCAAAAAAACGAGGATAAGTCTATGTAGATGCCCAGTCGCAAGGAATGGCAGGGACTCTATATAGCTCCAGATGACACCTCAATAACCTCGCTCAAGGGATGTGACTAAGGATGTCGATCGTTTCTCCGGCGGGATCACCTCAGCCAAGATGGCTCTGGGAAGCCCCTCAGCTTGGTGAGAGCCCTTGAAATCGAAAGTTTCACGGGCTTTGGGCTTTGATTACCAGCAGGAAGCTTGCACAGACGAGAGAAAAGAAATGTCAGAAGCAAATCCAAGGGCCGTGCACTGCGCCGAGACATCATATTTGTCGGATCGACCACCGTCGACCTTTGCACACTACACACCAAGCTCAACTTCAACAGGACATCATCACTCATGGTCTATGTACATATACTTTGAAACGTGCAACGAGCCCGCATGCGTGCTGTCCCCCCTATTTCGAGGTAATTTGCGTGCTTTTCAACAATTCTCACTACCAAAAAGGTCACAGCCCAAGGGGAACTGAAGGCAAGAGTGCTTGTCAATGTTACTAGAATCTATCCGACGGGTGGTGAGCTCGTGTGACAGATCGTAGGGCGTGAGCGGTGATGAACAAGCTGGGATGCACCATTCTATGAGATCAGACCAATGACAAGACTGGGTGTCTTTGAAACCTCTGAATCAATCTAGGAATACAGAGTATGTTGGTAAGAAAAAACCTGGATGGTGTATATTTCAATTGTTGTACATACTGGTCTATGAACACTGTGAGGTGTGATGTCAACCACGAATGGAGGGTGTGACAAGAATGATATGAAGAAGAGAAGAAGTGCAATGTAAATTGGAACAGAGAAGAGAAAGATGTGGTTCAATGATTCTCATGAGATCACTTTGAGTCAAGACTTGAAGAGTTACTCGTTACCTTGTTGTCCAGGACTTGAAGAGTTACCTTGTTGTCCAGGACTTGTAGAGTTTCCTTGATGTCCAGGACTCGAAGAGTTACCCTGATGTGATTTGGTGGTTTGGTTTTGAGAGTTTGATGGAAGGGCACTACAGCTCGTTAAGATGTCATAAGCCCATTGGGCCATAAGTCCATGAGTGAGTTTTTGAGGATGATTCGGAAGATAATGCTACAACGAAGATTATGAGATGATCAGGCTTGTGTTATTATCGACTGTCTCGTCATCAGATGGATTTGGATGACGTACAAGATACACGTCTGGGTTTGCACAAGCACCTTCGATTGTGGTTTGATTCTTTAAACAAGATGTAGTGAATTTATATCTGTGATGTAGAAATGGGAATTTGTTAGATTTGGCTATTGAATCAATCACCACTCAAACTGGAACAAACGAATGGTTTTACTTACCCGAAAGATTCTGGATCCGAAAAGATAGCGGTATAAAGTTCTGAAAAATCAACATATCCAATTTGAGTAGAAGAAAATCGAACTCTGAGGATTTTTAAATCATCCCAAATCAAACTATTGAAATCTTCTAAGGGTTTGGAAGTCATAGGAGGAGCTATGATTGATGGAAAAGAAGTTTGAATCAGTCTCATCTCAATTAACAGAGGATACATTACCAGATTGATCTAGATGAATTCTTCCTACAAAGAACTACTACATTCCGAAATCCAGATTTGAGTAGACGTCTGGTTTGGCGGATGAGTTGTCGGGCAGAACTCGTAAGATTGGTTTCACCCCGACGAGAAGCAGAAGCCCAATCATTGATTCCATATGATATCATAACAAGTGTCCTATGATCATCAAAGCAGTAGTGCAATCGAATCCAACATCACGGGCAATCGTCAGACTTACGAGGCTGCAGTGATGTTATTGCGTTGATCCAAGAACGTTTGGACGTGTCTGATCATGTCTGATTGCGTGACCTGGGGAAGATGATGAAATGATTCCAATATGCTAAGTAGATTGTGATTTTGGAAGGCAGGGAAGAAAGAGGTCATCTTTTGTTTTGAAAACTTACGTTGGTGGTTGATAGTAGATGAGAAACAGAGGCGCCACCTCGAGCATAATCCTTCACCACTGCGTTCATCGCTTTACCTAATTGTTCGATCCATGTCATCCCATTCGAAGCACGACCTCTTTCGGAGATGAGAAGAGTCCGATCAGTACAGGTTTGGTTTTACAAGTTGGTGTCGTTCACTTACCCAATTTTAGGGCTCTTGGGGTTCTGCTTATTTGGTACGAGTGGGGGTGGAACTCCGCCTTCGTGTTGTCCATTAGCCATAAAGCTATCACCGAACCCGTACATTGTCTGAATAAATTCAGATCAGGTATTTAGTGAAAAGCTTTTTGATCAGATTGAAATTGATGTTGTTTCGAGTGAGATGAAGTTACTTTGATTTTATCTAGATTGATACCTGTGTTGAAATTATTAAAGCGAGTAGATGTCAAGTTACCACATCTCGGTTGAATCGCTAATCTCAATGGTGACGTATTGATGGTTATTTCTGTTCCTTTGGTGAACATGACCATGAGCAAAATCATCAAGGACAAGAACATTGTTACAAAAAACACACTGATCGAAATGGAAAGATGTATATGTATGTACGCTGGTTGGAATTGGAACAAGAAATGTTCAAAGGATTGAGAAACACACAATCATCCCTGCTTGACGTGCTCTTCAAGGATGAATTCTGATGAGTTTCAAGTGAGCACAAAACATTTTGGCAAATGAAGGATCTAGGAAGACCCCGTGATGTCGAGCTTGTCTAAGCATCCAGCAGCACTCTGACAATGTCCGTATTCCGAAAATTTTGCTCCACAGATGAAGATCGTACGTAACACGCAAGGTCCCTCACGACTGACCGTGGTGACGGAGACTGGCTCAGCATATGGCGACTATCAACTGTGCCGGCGGTGAACAGGACACAGAATGAGAGTGATCCTAGATGCCTAGTGTCCCGGAGAATGGCAGGGACTCTAATTAGCTCCAGACACCACCCATAAACTCGCTTGGCCGATCCGACAAACATTGCGCCTAATTAGTGAGAACCTAAGCTCACGAAAGAACCGTCTTACGGGCTGGTCCCTTTTGATCATCAGCAAGAGGCTTGGTCAGATGAGAAGAAAATACTGGTCAGAAACAAGATCAGGGTCCTTCGCCAATCGAATGTTTCAACAATTCTGAACTGCGACAAATTCTTATGGATCTTGGTCTGATTGACCACTCTCGGCTATAAATCCACAGAAAACTCGACTTCAACAGGAAAAAGACACACTTCTGCTGAAGAGATAAACGTGGTTTAAGTAATAGATTTCATTGAAACAATCAAAGTTACAAAACCAAAGATTTCGATACATCTTTCATAAGAGTCTCAAATATTTCTAGGTCTCGAACCAAAACTTGTACCAGTGTTTAATTCGATCCTTGCCATCAAGTATTGAGCGCGTAAAATGCTAACTCCAAACGCTTGACGACAAGAAGGTCTCCAATGCGGTTCAAAGCGTTCGATCCCATCAATACCAGCCCATGTACGTATCTCATCTCTGTTTCCACCTGTGATTTCTATCATCAAGCCACAATTTCCGCTGCCAAAGAGGTCAAAGTTCAAGGCACGATGAAAACAAGGGTTTTTGTTACCGCATTCTATACGACGGATAGTTAGCGCATGTGAAAGATCCTTTGGAGTTAGAGGTAACGGCGAAGCTGGAATAAACTGGTTGATGAGATCAGGCCAAGGACGAGACTGGGTGTCTTTGTAACCCTTGTATTTGGGATCGTAAATATCTGGACCTGTGGTTTTATGATTCATCAGAAATGCACTTGAGAAAATAGAGCTTGTCATGATGATAAATAACTCAACGTAATAAGCTTGCATCGTGTTCTATAACACCGTGGGTTGATATATCCGATAAGCTTATAGTTTTACGACCATCCAAGATGGGAGAAGCGCCTAACAAGAGTTGCATGGCTAAAGTAGGAGAAAGGTTGTAGGTTCGACTGAGGGCGGAAGTGATTTGGTGGAACGATAAATCTCGACCGGATGGGTTGATGATTCCTGAGGAGGTGATCAGGGATGATCACGTTGACGAAGATGAACAAAACACGCACAGTGAGAAAAAATGCAAAGGAATCAACACCACATCGTTTGTGAGAAAACAATAAATCAGCCAAACGAACCGTGATTAGCCAATGCATTGAGAGCCGGGCAAGGGCTTCGAGAACCGTTATTCGCCTGCTCAACATGCACTTCCTTCCAATTCCCATCAAGATAAATGCCATCCCAAACCGACCAAATTCTAAGCCACTCAGGACATTCAGGACCCAAAACTTTAGCCACTTGACACAAGACATTCGTAAATGGATATTCAAAGAAAGGAGGAGGTTTATCAGGAGAAAATGGAAGTGGAACGGTACGATTGATACGACGAGACGGTGTTAAGACATTCAAGATGGTGAAGATGAAGTCTGCAAAGGTTAAGACGGCGATCAAAACTAGAGTTTGAGTCAGATGGAAGAAATATGAGAGAATCTTTATCAAAGCTGGGAATGGGGAGCTAAAAGACTTGAGACCGGAAAAGTCAAGACTATCGACGTTATGAGGCTTATAATTGGTTTGGATGGCTGATATTCTATCCATGACACTGGTATCTAGAAGTGTTTTGGAATTCAAAAGAGATGATGTGGATACGATTCAAAAAGGAGAGAAAGCAATAGTTTATATATTGATTTTGAAAAGCTGAAGATGTTAATGGGAAAAAGGGGCAAGTAGATCTACAATACAATATACTTACAAGATGGGAAGAAAGAAGCAACGAACGAAGAAGTTGAGCTGATTTATATGTAAACTAAACTGAGATCAACGGTCAATCGAACTTATAAGTACCAACCAATCACATCATCTTCAAAGAAACGATCACTTCACAGCTTTAGATTTCAAAACTCAAAATCATCTGAGAGATAACACACATTACATACCCTAAACCTCAAACGTCGTGAAATCAATGTGATTTATAAGATTCAGATCACTTCTACTATGTAAGATCAGTTGATGACTTACAATCTGTTCCGGATGGATTGCTGTGAAGAGAGTGTTTCAAAATAGAAGATGATTGTCTCAAATAAGATTACAGATTGATGATTTGTTTGCAACTTACCCAGCAATCAATCAATCATTTGCAATGACTAATTTAATTCAAAGGATCATCCCAGAATGAGCACATCAAACTTCTCTGTCTCAAAGCTATCTTCTCAGTTAAAACTCGAAACTTATTCAACTCATAACTCAGTAAGCAGGTATCGAGAGTCCAGACCCAGTTTGATTAGATTTGATTCATTCATCATATCAAAAGGTCAACTATCAATCCATCATTCAAAACCAAGCTTCATTCTTGATCTTTTGGGAAAATCAAACGAATGATCAACTGCATCCAGTATGTTGGCTAGATGCATAACCCAGTACTGTTGACCAAAC
>KZ123575.1:2312-13915 GCA_002157025.1 Melampsora abietis-canadensis | reverse complement strand
GCTGTCCAACGACTGACGAGATCTTCCATTGTCTTACCACGCAAAAGGAAAGGCGCTGAAAGCCCGACTGATGCCTTGGTAGAAGTTTGTGCTGGAGCTTTGAGGTTTGACGCAGGAGTCGAAGACGATTCTATCAAGGATGGGTCTTTGGATGCTAATGGTGATGGCTTAGCAGGCAATGTTGAAGCTGTTGGTTGCTGAGATGTTTGGCCTCCACAAAGATTGGTAGAGCTTGAAGATGCCATGACTGAAGTACCAAAGAGCAAGGTAGATGTGGTCGGTGCTACCGGTGTTGAGGGCTTGGCACCTAAAAGGTTGCCTGTTTGCCCAGATGTCCCAGCCGTAGAACCAGGAAAAGAAGGGGTGCTGGGACTTGGCGCAGTAGTTGTTGAACTTTTCTGGTTTTGAGTGACATGGGTGGGCGGGAATGCAAAGGTAGGTGTTGTAGAAGATGTGGGGGAAGGATTTGAAGGAGTGTCAAAGAAGTTGGTAGGAGATGTAGTCCCTCCCAGCACATTGCTAGGTTTTGTAGGACTAGTCTGAGGCGTAGTAGAACCTAAGAAAGATGACTGGGAAGAATAAGAGTTAAATCAAAGACTCATATCAAATAAACAGGATTCCAACAAACCAGTGGTATTATTCAATGCTCCAAAGAGGTTAGGCCCAGGGGTTCTGGACGAGCCAAATAAAGATTTGTTTTGTTTTGGATTTGGGTTTCCTAAAAATCTCACTACCATACAAGACTGTTACTACCATATCAGGAAATCTCACCATATGATCATCGAATGGGAGAATTTTGAATTCTAACCACTACAATCAACTTTTCCGCAGTGACTGCGCAATCGCGTCTCAATTTCCTAATCGTCCTACCACCACCACCATCTCCTCATCTTTAAACAACCTCAAAACACCCTCATCGTTCCCAAAATTCTCGAATGCCACCTATATCCCCTTCCATCACTCGAAACACACGTCATAACCCGACAGCAGGTCGCCCGGACGCGTCGATCGCGCGTAAAGACGCGTTACCAGGCAACAACCAGATCATGGAAATCGAGTCGATTCAGGACCCAGAATCGACACATCCAACCCCTAAAGACCAACGAACTGGAAATAAATCGTTATCCACGATATTGAAACAACTATCGGCGAATAAACTGGAAAATGGAGATGTCATCATACCGGCGAGCATGGTCGAAATCGTACTGACCCTAAGCCTTACTTTGGACGAGACGGCCCTGAAACTAGAAGCAATGGAATCACAACTCAAGGCCTCACATGAGGCAGCTAAACGATTAGACAAAATCAAACAGCAACTCGAGTTGTTGAAGGAATCTAAGGCTACTAGCTCACCTCCAACAGCCCAAACTGCGAATCCGAATAGCCTACCCGCGAAACCCAAGAGTTGGACTTCAGCCGCGATGACGGGACTGAATGTTACATCGAACCAAAGCCCCCAACCACCACCACCGAACAAGATCATCAACGCGTTTCGCCCCAGTCAGGTTATCATTAGGAGTATTAAGGACAAGAAACCGTTTGAAGGAGTCAAGCCGACCGAGATCGTCCGACGAGTGAATGAAGCATTAGCACAATTGGATGTAAAAATTGCTGGACAGAAACTCGAGGTCAAAGGAGCGGCAAGCCTACCGATGGGTAACGTTAAGCTGTTTACAACAACCAAAGCCGAAGCTGACTGGTTATTAGAAAATAGGAGCAAATGGTCCACCTTAGCTGACCCAGAATTGATAACATCCTCAGCAGTTTTCCCGATTGTGATCGATTCAGTCCCCCTCAAATACTTCTCCAGGATAGACGAAATCAAATCCACACTCGCAACTCAGAACCCAATCCCACTAGACAAAATCCACTCAGTTAGATGGCTCAGCAAACCCAAAATAGGCCAGGTTTCAGGATCCATTATGGTAGAACTGTTAGATAAAGAACTGACTTTTCTGATGACTAGGGGTTCAGTATACTTCGAGGGAAATAGTTTACGGGTGAGGGCATGCAAGAAGACTCGAGTACAATGTTTCCGTTGTCAAGAGCCTGGTCATACTAGCTTGCAATGCAAAAACAAAGTTATTTGCAAACACTGCGGTGAAGAACATGATTCCAGAGTTTGCCCAAGACCCAAAACTGAGAGTACCTACTGTGTACGATGTGTGAATTACAACACGTCGCTGAACCCCACAACACCAATTGACAGATCAATCATGAAATACGCACACGCTGCCTCCAGTGCAAACTGCCCCATCAGATCAAAGGGTCTACCCACAAATCTAATTCAATCATGTTAAGAAACAACCGGCCTCAAGACATACGAAGTCTACCATCCTCTTCCCTCCTCCCCTTTTCTTTTCACTCTACTGACCAATCAAGAAAACCAACACATAAAGCACCAGATAATATAGATACTGACAATGAATTTTATACAGGAACACCCAACTTGAAGATAGCACAACTAAATTGCTTCAATAGACAAACAGTAATGGAGAACCTATTAGCTGATGACAACTTTGACATAATTCTAGTACAGGAACCTTGGATAAACCCGCACACATTACGAATATCAACCCATCCGGCCTGGCACAAATTCGTTGCCTACGACTACACTGCATCAAACTACAACGAAAAAACAAGAACAGGAATTTATATCACAAAGAAGATACCATCGTGGAACATAGCAATGTTACCAAGCGGATCACCGTACCTTACAGGAGTGGACATCACAATAAACGGAGAAAAAATACCAAAACTACGTGTTCTATCAATTTATAATCCCCCTGGACACAACACAGGCTTACCGGTCTTGGAAAATTGGCTTGACAGGTTCAACGAAAGGCGAATTCCCACAGTAGTGGGGATGGATGCGAATCTCCATCACCCAGGCTGGAACCCAACCAACTATCACCACACCCACCCGATGTCCAAAAACTTGATCAGGATGTGCGGACGAGCAGGATTCAAAATCCAATCCCAAAAGAATATCCCAACATTCTACCCACGAGCCAGAGGAAAGCCCACGACGCTGGATCTAACGTGGATCAATTTTGAACTCTCGAAACGGGAAGTAAAATGCCAAACTATGAGTGATAACTATGGGTCAGATCATCAGATGCTACTGACAACAATCAAATTAGACGAAAAACAAACACAACAAGAACATAATTCCGCCAAAATAGCCAACCTGGATAAAACAACATATTGCGACGAAGTCGAAAATCAGCTGAGTCGTTTTCCTGAATATATAGAAACCAGAGAAGATGTTGATGACACGGTAGATCTAATCACAACAGCAATCACTAACTCATTTTATAAACAGGGAAAAATGGTTAAAACTAACAACCATCGACACAAAGCTTGGTGGAAAGAAGAACAACTGAGACCGCTAATCAAAGAAAGAAACCGCGCTAGACGTTGGATGATACTTAGTGGAACATACAAAGCAGCCCAATGCTACTGGGAATGGAGCAATCACGTAAAGTACCACATCAACCAATTGAAACGCCTCCACTGGAGAACTTTTATCGCCAAGACGCAAGGGGGACTAACCTTTAAAGCATTCAAGTATACCCAGAGTCAAGGTTCAAATTTAGTAGCACCCCTATACCGAAATGATAGGACACTAACAACCGATAAAGATGAACAGGCTAAGTTACTTTTCACCGGCACCTCAGTTGTAAACAATGAATGTGACACGTCGGATTGTTTAGAATTCCACAGGACGAACACACCACTAGACCATCATCGAGTAACGGAGCACGAAGTAGCTGAGATTGTCAGAAAACTACCCTCAGGAAAAGCAAAAGGAGGCGACGGAATCCACAACGAATTGATAAAAACAGCTGAGTCAATTTTAACACCACTTCTAACAAAATTATTCAAGACATGCCTGAGGATAGGTTATTTCCCCACAGCGTGGAAGACAGCAACAACAGCAATTCTACGGAAATTCGACAAAGATGATTACTCAGAACCAGGAGCATATCGACCTATAGCTCTACTAAGTTGTTTAGGGAAAGTGTTTGAAACAGTAATAACCCAAAGAGTCACATATTGGGCGGAAACAAACAAGATTCTAGCAGAAGGACACATGGGCGGGAGAAGACAACACAGCACTGACAACGCGTTTGTCATTCTCACGTCATGGATTCACCAAAAGTGGAGGGAGGGGAAGATAGTCTCAGGACTTTTTCTAGATGTAAAGTCCGCATACCCATCTGTAAACAAACATAGGCTAACTGATACGCTCCAAAAGAAGAAATGTCCAGACTACCTGATCCAACAGATAGAAAGATACCTCGACGAACGAACTACGGACCTTAGACTACAGGACTTCATATCGGAGAGGTTCGAAGTAAGGGATGGCCTACCCCAAGGGTCACCATTATCAGTAATCCTGTACATCATTTATAACTCAACTTTACTGATAAACTCGGCGGTAGATGTAAAATCAGATAAAATATCAATAGGATTCATCAATGATGTCACACACCTGGTGGCCAACAAGGACCTAGACCTCAATGTAATGGATTTAGAGGACGAAGGAGAGAGAGCTCTGACATGGGGGAGACAACATGGAGCCATTTTCGATCAGAAAAAAGCGCAAGTTATGCATTTTACTCACAAGAAGCATACTAACCCAAGCATATCTTTTGGAAATCAGATTTTGATACCTCGAACTTCAGAATTACGATGGTTGGGACTCTGGTTAGATCCCAAACTAACTTTTGGTTCCCACATACAAAAGATGCATCAACGAGGAAAGACAAAGCTAGCTCAACTCCATAGGATCAATAAATGCTATTGGGGGACAAACCCAAAAGAGACCAAGACCTTAATCATGGCGGTCCTCAAACCACGAATACTCTTCGGAAGTATTGTATGGTTCAATACTAGAACAGAAAGTAAAGTAACCAAGATCTTCAACCTATTACAGAATGCGGCTAACAGACTAGTATTAGGAGCCTTTAAAAGCTCGCCAGCTGAACACATGTTTCATGATGCTAATATGGTCTCCTTCAAAGATGCGGCGATAAGATCACACCATAATTTCTCTTACAAAAGACTCACAGCGCCGAAAGATCATCCAACAAGAAAAATATTAGAGAATGAATTAATACTCACGCCGCGTAACCTTCTAAGCCCTTCACACAGAATGCTACGTAAAACTGACATGATCCTACCAACCACAACAACGTTAGAAATCATACACCCGTACCCGGAACCCCCCTGGAAAGAACCACAATGGATAGTGGAGAACAAAGGAGAAAAGAGGGATGTGGTGAAAGAAAGGATCCCCAAGCAAATCGAAAACGAGAAAGCCAACGGAGCATGCATCATTTTCACAGACGGCTTGTTTATTCCTGATACTGGAGTAGGGGCAGCGGCAGCAATGGAAGAGGGAGTGACAAGCCAAACCTACGGACCAATTTCTGGTATCTCTAACTATGAGGTAGAAACGATGGCACTGATTTTAGGCCTATTGAAATATAGGACGATTATTGCAGATCAACCGGAGAAATACAATTCACTAGCTATATTTAGTGATAGTCAGGCAGCGCTAGAGCTGATGACTAACCCGACACAACCGAGAACACTACAATACTTATCCAAAATGATACGACAATCCCATAGGATGATCCCGACGAATAAGAAGATTACGCTCTACTGGACATCAGGACATGAAGGCATCGAGCTTAACGAGAAGGCCGATCAAGCGGCGAAAGAGGCGGCAGAGAAACAAACAGAAATAGTCACCCTGCCTATGAGTCTAGGAGGTTTACTACGACACACAAAGGAAATATTCAGAAGGGGAGCGATTCCAATAAAGAAATACAAAACACAAGGAAGATACATAGCTGACGCTTTAAACAAATTAGAGAAAGGACAAGCAGCTACGATATTCCAATTACGATGTGGACATAGCCCACTACGACAATTCTTACACCGCATAGGTGTGGAAAATGACGACAAGTGCGAAAAGTGCAACGTGAAAGAAACAGCAAATCATTTTCTGATCTTTTGTAGAAAATACAACACACAGAGACAGGCTTTTAGGAAAAAACTCAAAGACGAGAAAATCCGAATAGACATCAATTCAGCAAACAAACTGCTAGATACGCCTGCAGTATTTCCTTACCTAGCCAAGTTTATTGAAGACACGAATAGATTCAGTCACCTAAAAACATACCTAGAAAAATAGCCTTAAATACATAGATTCAGATTTTTTTATGCCATGATTTTCACTTTTATGATCCTCTTTTTCAACTTCTAATTTTCCTTTCATTGTGTTTATTTTAATCTTGTTCCATAAAGGACTGTGATGAAGGCTAGGTAGTCCGAGTCATGACAGCAAACACACATTGAAGTTGTAGGATAGTTACATTACATACACGAAGTTAGATAGTGCGACATGTAAAATCAAAAGCACTTTAAATTGGAAAAAAAAAAAAAAAAAATCTCACCATATGTAAATATAACAACTTCATGAATGTACATATTTCACAGGATTCTTGAAGAATTGAAGGGTGAGAGACAAAATGCCTTGCATGTGATACTACATATGGGTTCATGGAGGTATGCTGACATTTTGACGCGTGGAATGTCAAAGTTCAGTTTGCCAGAAAGGCTCATCCAGTTTTCTGAGCGGAATGTCTGTTAAATGAGGAGTTCAGCCCAATCTGAGAGCTCAAAGCTGGTCAGGCTTCTGATCATAGAGTTTTCGCCTAAGCCACTGGCTAAGGCTAGGACACACAAAGGCAGATGGGATTGGACACATTTGCAACACATTTGCAAGGCTGTCAACCCCCCTTGACGGTGAGGGGGAATCTGGCGGTCCTTGTGATACTACTGCTTGTAATCAAGCAAACAAACAAGTAGATCAGATTGCAGAGGACATGTTCTGTGTTTATACTCATGCACCTGTGGTGCATAGGAAAGTCTAAAAAGGTCATTTTGAAACTTCCATCACACATTTATCATTATTAAAAGCAAGATATCAATGTTTAATTGCTATGATATACATGTTTAATCTTTTGTTTGAGGTCTGAGATACACATTAGAAAATACTAGCAAATGAAATGTTACACTGATTTTTTTTTTGGAATTTTGAGATACAGATCAGGAAGTAGATAGCAAATGAGATACATGATCATTCAATTACATCCTTATACTCCTGTAATATGTCAGCTTCATTATTCAACCAGTCCCACCTATGAGCTTTATCCATATGATAAAAAAACAAAGCTGTATAATCATTTTTAAGTTCATTTGCTACTTTGATAATATGATTAGGTTTCAATTGTTTCTTGCATTCTTTATTGAAGATACTCATGGCTTTTTTGCATCAAATGTTGTTCTAATTTGATGTTGGCAATGGTGACCTTATAACTGTGGTGTTGCTCCTCAAACTCTGTGATTCAATCAACAGCTGATTTAATTGATTGGGCTACTAACTTTGGTCCAGTGACACATGATTGTTTTGCAGTTGCAGTTGATACTTCTGCAACAAGGCTTCTTTTGTTGTGTATGAATTGTTTTTCTGGGGTATTGTTGTTGTCCTTTTTGTCAGTATTTTCTAGGGAAAGTTCAGCCACTGTGAGAGCTTAGTTATGAGACTTGATGAATAGAATGGAATGGAAAAAGGAAAGAAAAGGAGATATCAGAAATAAAAAAATTGAAAACAATCAAAAGAATGAATTGGTATCTTGAAGCTCTAGTTCCTCATTTCTTTTGTAAAGGAGGTGGTGGCTCTCTACCTTTCATATCATCAAGTTCAGAGTCTTTATCCTTGCTTGAACTAGAGACATGAGATTGAGATCAATCTTGGTCTTCATTTGAATCTTCATCTGAACCGCTGGCTGAGGCAGCTACCTTCTTTTTTAGTTTGATTTCCAAACCCTTTGTTACTGTTGGCTTGCAAGTGCTTCTCTGGCACAACTGTTCCTACAGCTAGATATGCTAGAAAACCGCTGTTTTGAATTGGTTTGGCATTGACATTTCCGGCCTATAATCAAAGTATTGGAATGCATAGTGGTAGAGAGCTTATATGCGTTCAAGAATTGAATACACAAATAAGATTTTGAAAGTATGTCACCACTTTGATCCAACCATCCCACCAATTTATATCTGCGTGAACTTCACCTGTAACATCATCAGTTCCCGGCGCACCAGATGTGTCCTTGAGTTTATCAAAGGCCTTGTAAGTGGTCTTCAACTGTGTATGGAAGCATCAAGTAGGTAACTTGGTCAATTGTACTCAAAGGGTAAATGAAAGAAAATAATTGATATTGACCTTTGAAAGTGAATTTTTAATTGGTTCACAATTGCTTTGAATTTTAACTTTGGTCTGTAATTGTTATGAAATTGAACCCATGCATCAGCCATGAGGCCGCCATCATTTCCCTTTCCTAGGTCCAGTTGCTGCTTGATCTGTCCACAAGATAACATGTATGGCTGTGTTCCCATAATCCAGTTTCTTCTTCACCTTCACCTTCATTTCTGTCTTTTGATTTTTTTAACTTTTCTTTTGACTTTGATTTTAATTTGTCTAATTTGTTGTTTGATTTAAATTTTGATTCTGATTCTGATTTGTCTGATTTGACTTTTGAGTTTGATTTTGATGGGATTGACTCAATTCTCTTGATGCTTTCATCAGAATCAGGCATCTTGAGTTGGTTGAATTGGTTGAGTGGTTGATTAAAGGTGAATGAAGGTGAGTGAGATCAAGTGAAATCAAGTGAAGGT
Organism: Melampsora abietis-canadensis; assembly: GCA_002157025.1. Classification (NCBI taxonomy): domain Eukaryota; kingdom Fungi; phylum Basidiomycota; class Pucciniomycetes; order Pucciniales; family Melampsoraceae; genus Melampsora; species Melampsora abietis-canadensis. The sequence goes on along the minus strand of KZ123575.1, from coordinate 5,164 downwards.
TCACCTTTCTGTACTGTAGATGACCTTTCCACATGGTAGACAGAGACTTGTCCAAGTTTCAGGTGTGAGATTTGGGAGAAGGAAGTTTACAGGAATGTGATTTTAGTACAAGAATGAACTACAAGTCAATCCTTGGAATGTCACAAAAAATTGTGTTTACAAGTGTTCTGTAATTTCCAGAATGCTTGTAATTAAGGAAACAACATATTTCTCGGAATGCAATGTCTGTACATCACAGAATGTGACTTTTCACAAAAAATCACACAAGTGAACATGCTCTTAGAATATGTGACATACACACCCAAGATGATTTGATGTTGCACCCTGTAGCAATGCCGTTGAGGTACTTTCTTCCAAACTCTTCAAATCCAAATCAAGTAGCCTTCTTATCTGGACATGAAAACATTGTTTGTTTTAATGTTCAGATGCAATATGGACATGGTGACATTGTCAGAAAGTTTGAGAGGTAGCTCTTAATAAATGCCACTTTTTTGCAAGATTACAATTCTGTTTGGGAAGCAATGTTGGTCATTTCTTTGAAGAGTCAGTAGATTTTGTTTTCCAAGATAGCCAGTCTCATTCATGATCTCTGATTTTTCTCATAAAACAATGCTTGCTCAAAGGACAGTCAAAATATGCAATTATCCAATTTTCACTTTCATTCATCTTATTGGACTGACCAGATGCTTTTTGGTGTCATCAAAGTTTGACATTCAAGCAAGTTCTTGCGGTTAGTGGAAGTTTACAGCCAGAAGCAATTGCCGTAGATCTCTTGTAGCAACCAGATTTTCCCAACTTGCAATCCTGCCTGGAACCATACTGATGGGCTAACAGATTTGTAGCTGAAGACGGAGCACTGGCGACTTTGAAGCCACATCACTTGCACAGAAAGGCAGTAACTCACTGCCCTTTTACCTATAGCAAATCAAATTGGATTATCAAGAAGAAGTCATCTATTCTCAGCATTAAAGAAGAGGAAACATAGAGATAACCAAGACTTGAAGCCAGCTTAAATTGGTGGTTGTTATCATTTCTTCAAAGTAATCACAGATGTTATCATATTTGACTACTTTCTTTGGTTTCTCAGCAACTTTTTCATTCTCCTCTTCAGAGTCTTAAATCAAGTTGATCTCAAGGATGACAGCCTGACTACTTGCATCCTTCTCACTTCCTTGGGTGGCTGTTTGAGAATGAGAACAATTGGACTTATTCTTCTCAGACCTGTTTGATTGTTCCTTCAAGGCTGATTTCCTTGGGTTTTTGGGCTTGTGGCAAGGCTTTGAAGACACTTAGTGATCCAAGGATACCTCATCCTCTGTAGGATCTTGGTGCCTGCGTTTTTCAGACTCCTGATAGACAGACAAGTCAGAGTCAGAGCCGTCATCTTGGTGTTGGACAGTTCAACAAGAGTCAGCAGGTGATTCTGTTGAAGTAAATGAATTTTAGATTACATGATTACTCATTTCACATACATGGCATTTACGTTTGTGTGTTATCTCATTACTAATTCACTATTATGATCATGTAGTGTTACATTTTGTATATGTAGTATGTACTCAATTCAAACCTAATTGATTGTTTGTATTGCTTTCATATACCTAGAAGAGCACTGAGTATGAAAATGTCTTCTCTTTTCATCCAAGTTCTCCAGGTCAATTCTTGGATGAAGGTGAGTTTCAACTAAGGGATTTGTGATAGATTCAAAGTTCATTCTGAATATTATCTAATCCTGCTCTGACAGTTTTGACAGATTCAATCATTTGGGCGTCTTTCTTAGCTGGGGAGAGTCAAGAGCCACAACAAAGTTTGGGGTGATTGGTAACTCCAGAAGCAGACAAGGAAGATAAGAAAGAAGAGTTGGCTTTTAGTAAAAGCCAACTCTTCTTTTTTGTGCCCTTGCTTTCCATGCTGTCATCCATCTTGTCCCCATCAACTTTGTTGGTGTGAGGGTTCAAAAAGCCTTCAACACTGGAAACATCTGCCATTGCTTGACAATAATTTGACTTGGTCAATCTAGAAATGTTATAAACAAGCTTATCTGCAGCTACAAAGTCACAATTAGAGCACTTTCACTCTGGGGAACACGTGTCTTTTTTGTGTGCCTGTTCAGCCAGAACTCATGGGTCACTTACCTTACAAGGGATCACATGTATTGTGAGTGTTTTGCAGAAGGAAAAGATTGAATCCTCATTGCAGGTTACAAAAGCTAGAAAAATCTCATGTGTTTTCCAGAGAGAGTGCTACCTAGAGACATACAGTTGCTCCAGTCTAGTCACAACCACAAGCCAGCCCCGGTCCCAGCCCCAAGACCCATATTTTCACCCCTCAAGTAATACCCAAGTGAGATTTTCTGTGGGGTTGTTCCAGTTTTACCTGCTACATTATTCACTTAGGCACTTAATATAAGAGCTTAATATGCCTAAGCTCTGATCTTAAATACTTAAATCAAGGCCCCTAAGTTACCTGGACCCAAAATTTGAGGTTTTGGGGGAAATAAATTGAAACAAAAAAATTGGCTGGTCAGATTGCCAAGTCAAGTCATTTCGGACTAAAACACCCCGCTGCTAACCCAAAAACAACTTATCACAAGAGTTTTATTATTAGGTGTTATATGTATAAACTTGTGTAATCAAATTTGGTTTTTGCAGAGCGGTTGTGGTTGTGACTTGACTGCAGCAACTGTATAGGTGTTAAAGTAAAGGCATCCATAAGATCATCCTCTTTCATCTCTTTCTGATCATCAAAATCATCAATAATATTAGTCCTGGTTCTCCAAATGGTTTCCACAACATGAATTGCTAGTCCAGTACCACTCCTTTGTCCACTACAACCAAACAGTTGAGTAAGTTCTG